>PVJX010008791.1:0-65155 GCA_004027295.1 Dolichotis patagonum
CTGCAGGTGTCCCGGCTTGACGGCGTCCCTCATTTCCATAACAATGATCTGTCCTTTTCCCTCCCCCCCACCCCCATGAGGAGGACAACGAAGATCTGAAATGCCAGCTGCAGTTCGTCAAAGAAGAAGCCGCGCTGATGAGGAAGAAGATGGCCAAGATTGACAAAGAGAAGGACCGGTTCGAGCACGAGCTGCAGAAGTACAGATCCTTCTACGGGGACCTGGACAGCCCGCTGCCCAAAGGGGAAGCCGGGGGCCCTCCCAGCACCAGGGAGGCCGAGCTCAAGCTGCGGCTGCGGCTGGTGGAGGAGGAAGCCAACATCCTGGGCCGGAAGATCGTGGAGCTGGAGGTGGAGAACCGCGGGCTGAAGGCGGAGCTCGACGACCTGCGGGGAGACGACTTCAGCAACGGTGCCGCCAACCCGCTGATGCGCGAGCAGAGCGAGTCCCTGTCGGAGCTGCGGCAGCACCTGCAGCTGGTGGAGGACGAGACGGAGCTGCTGCGCAGGAACGTGGCCGACCTGGAGGAGCAGAACAAGCGCATCACGGCCGAGCTCAGCAAGTACAAGTACAAGTCGTCGGCGGGCGGGGGCCACGACAGCAGCGCGCGGCACCACGACAGCGCCAAGAGCGAGGCGCTGCAGGAGGAGCTCAAGGCGGCGCGCCTGCAGATCAACGAGCTGAGCGGCAAGGTCATGCAGCTGCAGTACGAGAACCGCGTGCTCATGTCCAACATGCAGCGCTACGACCTGGCCTCGCACCTGGGCATCCGCGGCAGCCCGCGCGACAGCGACGCCGAGAGCGACGCGGGCAAGAGGGAGAGCGACGACGACGCGCGGCCGCCGCACCGCAAGCGCGAGGGCCCGATCGGCGGCGAGAGCGAGCCCGAGGAGGGGCGGCACGCGCGCTGCCTGACCCCCACGCGCGGCCTGCACCCCGCGCCCGCGCCCTGGCCGCGGGGCCTGTGCGAGCGCCAGCACCTCAAGGACATCCGCTCGGAGGCCGAGCGCCTGGGCAAGACCATCGACCGGCTCATCGCCGACACCAGCACCATCATCACCGAGGCGCGCATCTACGTGGCCAACGGGGACCTGTTCGGACTCATGGACGAGGAGGACGACGGCAGCCGCATCCGCGAGCACGAGCTGCTCTACCGCATCAACGCGCAGATGAAGGCCTTCCGCAAGGAGCTGCAGAGCTTCATCGACCGCCTGGAGGTGCCCAAGTCCAGCGACGACCGGGGCGCCGAGGAGCCCATATCCGTGAGTCAGGTACAGCTCTGCCTGGTGCGCGCCCTGGCCGTGCGTGGCGAGGCTGGAGCTGCGGTGCCCCGTGGGGAGTCTCCGATCCCGACCTCCGCGCCCGGCCCTGCGGCGGGGCGAGCCCTCCTCACTGCCCTCAGCCGGCCTCCTGCAGGCCTCAGGTTTCCGTGACCCAACCCTGCAGTCGCCACCCCTCCTCCTCTGCAAGGGGAGAAGTGAGCCCAGCACCCCCAGTGTTCATGTGCAAGTCAGCGGATTCCAAGGTACCGTTTTAGAAGGTCAGCGCTTTGCAGGGTGACTCAGTAGTTCAGTGTAGGTCAGTACCGCATCTCGCCGCCAGAAGGCCCTAAGTAGGAATCTTGGCTTACAAATCTCGAGTCAGCATTGGAAGATTCCTAATCAAAATGTCAATCTGAGGCTTGTAAGTCATTGAGGTTAAGCCTTTAAAAAAAAAAAAAACTAATCAGCATTTCTGGATAGCTAGTGATCAGCGTAGAAACCAGTGGTAGAGGGTCTCCTGGTATCCAGAGCCCCACCAAAAGGCACAGCGCTGCAGAGGTCCCCCTTTCCCTAAGTTGAAATAATACATTATTTCTAGAGTCAGTCACTGTCAGGCTCTTCTAAGTTGAAGGGCCCAGGACTGTGTTGTGGTAGCTTTAAGGCAACACTAACCCAGGGACATGGAAATAACAGATTCCGTAACAGGGAAAACCAGTATTTTTCCTCCATCCTGATTTGTAGAGGCACCGGATGAATGGGACTGAGCTGCTTTGGCCAGGTATGGTGGCCACGGAGAGATGAGTGCATTTTGTCAGAGTTAACCACGTAGAATATAATTTATGAAGCAGAGCGGGCAGCGCTGACCCCTCTGGCCAGCCTGGTGTCCTGTGTCCATTGGAGAACCCACGGAAGTACAGCAGCATGCATGGCTTTTAGGGCACGCCAGACGTGGACGTTTGAGAACCAGCTTACGCAGAAGCATGACCTTAGATTCATTGCCTGTCTGTCTCGGCCAGCAAAATCGCAGCCCTGCAGCTTAACAAAATCTTGCACGTCGCTATGCTTTGCTGCGATGGGGGGGAAGAAGTTTTATGAAACTTGCTGGGTTTTGAAATATTAGTTTCCTTTTTTCTATTTATTATAGCAAATGTTTAGTTTTTCATTTCCTTGTTCCCTATTTTTTAATACTACGAGCATGTGGTTTTTCAGTTATATTCTTGGGGAAAAATTGAAGTTGAAGTGAGAGAAAGCACTGTATGTAAATAATAATCTCAGGTTTGGTAAATATAATTTTAAGCGGGGGGGTGGAATTCTTTTTCTTGAGCGAATATTTAGATCGGTTGATTTAAATGTAGGTTTTAGAAACTATTATTAATTAACTCTCCTTTTTGTCTTTGCATTTACCTCCCCAGATGTTCCAGCCCATCATTTTACTTATTCTCATCCTTGTATTATTTTCCTCACTTTCCTATACAACAATATTTAAACTTGTCTTCCTTTTTACACTGTTTTTTGTACTGTAAGTCTTTCATCATTTACCATTCATTGTAGTATTTTCAGTTTGTTTATTTTGTTCACCCTTCAAGACAAGAAGTAGAAGACGTATAATTTCTGTAATAACCACCGCTGTAAAAACACTGAAGACTGCTTCTTTCTGTACAAAGTCAAAACTCATCTTACCACCACCAAATTCAATAAGAAGCCCGAGCACGACAATATTTCAGGTAAGAAAATGTGCTTTTTAAAATAAATCACTCTAAATCTTGCCTTTTCTTTTACAACTTGATCTGTACTCTTCTTCATAGATAATTAAACGGGCGGGTTGACTGTAAACATGGACCAAAGCTCTCCTAATTATTCCTTAGTGGTTAATTGGCATGATTGTTCAAAGCTGATCACCCATGAGTTGGCCATGTTTTCAGAAACCACATAGATTCATTAAACACCCTGGCTTTATAAATCTATATATGGATTTTTTTTAAATGATGCATTAGCAATGTACCAAGACAATGAGGTAATTTCGACACCCAAAAAATACCTGTGGAAAAATACAGGAACCGATGAAACGTGGGTCTCGAGTGATGAGTTTAAGGCTGCAGTGTCCACAAGGAAGTGTTTGAAACCGTGAGTGTGGGTTAGGCCTTAATCCATTGAGAGAAGAATTGTCCCCACCCTACTGTGTTTGACCAGCCTCCCACAAAACCAGGTATTTCTACATTTTCTTACTTCACTCGGAGCCTTATATTGGTAATGAAGCTTGTTGCCTGCAGTCCTACTGTCTGAAAATAGACTGCCACACAGAACTGCCTTCCCAGCAGGAAATGTGGCAGAGAAATGGTGTGTAAGTATTTCAAGGGGAAAAAAATACATTCTGTAGGGTTTCCTTATGTCAGAATCCAAGGCAGAAGCATAGTCCCAGAGGGAGTCACTCTCTAGACAGACACTTACACTGGGGAACAGGAGCACCCCTTCCCCACATGCCCAAATGGCCCAGACAGACTCCAAGCACCCAGAAGCCCTCTTCTGCTCATCCTGTTGGTAGTTTACCTGGTGGAGGCCTGGAAGGCCCTGGGGCCACCCCAAACTCAACAAGGCTGGCACTGAACTTGGAAGTACACCCAGGGTGGCTGGGAGGTGCACAAATGTGAGTGCTGCAAACTGTGTGGGTCTCAGCAATGCTAAAAATAATAAATAATGATAATAATAATAGCAATGATAATAATAGCCACAGAAGTGGGCACCAGGTATTCAGAAATTGCAAATGACAGTTTATCTAGAACTTCATCCCCCTGCAGATCCATTTTACTTTTGTATTCCTGGTATTCATTTTAAAATCCACCATAGTCAAAATGCTAATAATTACTCGTACTCTACCTGGCAGGTTTCTGGGGTTGGGGGAATTATTTTTTTTTTTGCTTTTTGTTTTGTTTTTATTGTCTTTTTTGTTTGGTTTTGCAGGAGCAGGAAAAAAAACCCAGATTGAGAGCAGTTATCGAGCAGTTAGAATCTGTTGATATAATACTGTGGCATCTTGTTCTAGATAGTTTGAGAAACTATCACTGAGGTAGGACTTCATGACAGAAAGAAATGCGATAAATTCTGTGTGTGATCCATTGTTATTACAGAGGAGTCTTCATATTTAACTGTTGCATCTTTGCAATAATAACCACCTTAAGGCCCAAAATTTGGTAGGTCCGTCTCTAGCCACCATCTCAAAGAAACCAAAACAAATATGTGGGGGCTAAAGTGTCGCTGAAGTGCCTCTGACATTTGGAAGTTGGTGCCCTTGGCCAAGCAGTGGTCCCAGTCATCTCCAGAGGCCTGGGGATGTTGGAAAGACTGCAGTGCGTCACCATGGCAAGTTCTTTGGTGCTGGGGAGGAAGGCATCAGAACTTCCATGCCACAGAGAACTCTGGTTTTGAACAGGGCATACTCATTCACTTCCGAGGCACTGTGTCTGTTCACTACTATGTGGGACTTCAAAAAGCGGGCTGTGAGGGTTTAGATTTCTTCGTCATGAGATTAACCGAGAACTAAGCAGCTAGTAGTGTTCGACCCTTCCTGCACATCAAACCACCTAGGAAGTGTTTAGAATTCCCCCACTTCAAGCTATTCGGAATGGAGTGGATGGACTTAGGCATTTATATTGTTTAAAGCTTCACAGAATCACTGCTGTAAGTATCTGAGTTATCCAAAATGTATACACATATTCTGTAGGAGTGTAACAGAAGTTTCAGTAAACTGTGTAGGAATATCAGATGTCTTAGTCTGAGTTGACCTTAAAGGCTGGCAGCTCAGTGGATGCCTAATCCCCAGTGAGGCATTTCCACTCAGTGTCATACAGTCTTTCCCAGAAGACCTGCAATGCAAAGCAGTTTTATTTCCACTTTGGTAGTGCTAGAAAATGATCCTTTCCTTAATATGGGTTTTCAGAATCAACAAATTTGGAGGAGATAAATAGAATAGTATATACCAGAAAGGACAACCAAGATTAATAGTGTGTGGAGTTGTGTGCTTTCAGAGACACAAGCACGTCAGGCACCCCAAGTTACAGCCTCATGAGGACCCCAGGACGATCTAATGAAATCACTACTCAATAAAACCCCTAGGAATTCCTAGGAGACACCATAGATACATATGGGGGTGGTACAGATACCCCCAGCGATGACCTGCCATCTGGTTAAGGAAGGGAGGAGTCTGGGAGAACCAAACACCAGCCCCATCTTTCTATCTCCTTTTAGCGCCTACGTTGTCCTGGCAACAGGAGTGCTGTACTTACCTGTGAACTCTCCAACCACTGATGCTGTGGAGGAGTTTTATGAGAATCCTGAAGCTAGTGCAGCCCCCTGCATAGGGGGAGGTGAAAGTAGACTAAAATAAGGCTGGCTTGCCTGCGACTCACAGACTTGGGACCTCTGAGATCCCTCTGACCCCTCCTTGGAATTTAACGAGGCAAATCCGCCATCCCGTTGGGTTCCAGGAAGGGAGCTCTTTCCAGCCTTACACCACTCACTTCAGAGTTGGCTTCTGGGGTGCCCTTGAGCTATACACACCCCCGCATCCTGCTGTGGTCAGGGTCAGGGCAGAGACTGCCCTCAGGGATGAAGTGGCCTTTGTCTGCCCGGCTTCTCCCTGCAGTTCCAGGCTGTTCTGTGAGCACCCGGCATCTAGGGCATGTCTCCCTCTCACACCACAGGGCCTAGGCTGACAAGTCAGCAAAGATGGTACCCAAGACCTCTGCAGGAGCATCCCCAGCGTCTCCCTCTCTTCCCTTCAATCCTGCTGCTTTCGTTAGTTTCGCTGTATTAAGCTACTTCTGAACGAAGAGCATGCAGATGCCTTTGTTCATCAAAATAACAAAGTCCCCCCCATGGGCATAAAGACATGGGACCGTCTATTCGTTCCTTTGATGCTGTGCTATTTAAACATCACACTGAAAATAAACTCAACAAAGCAAAACTTATAATAAAACATTCCCTTACATGGCACATTCTTGGGCATAGGAAGAAGTGCCTTTGTTAATTTGGCCTAGATTTAAGAAGAAGCAGAAAAAAAAGGAATTCAGTTGGCAATTTTTAAGCATAAATAACTCAAATGCATAAAACAAAGGAAAATACAGTACCGAGCCTGGGATGTGTACTGGCCTACCTTTGCCGACCGGCGTTAATTTGTATGGTGGGATATAGTGATTTAATCAGCTACCAGCATGTCAGCTGTGCCCTTAGCCTTCACTCGAAATACTCATGCAGTGTTTGTGATGTGTTCTCAGCACATTGCAGCCTGGTCTCATGGGGTAAAGTCATGCTGTGGGTCAGATGCCCTGGATGAATGTCAAGGTTGAACAGAAAGTGGGGCTAACATTAAAATGTGAGAAAAATGAATTGTTAGTTAGCTGTAGGAATTGCAAAAATTATGCGGGAAGACAGCTGCTTAGACTCCAGTTGTACACCAACTGGGTCTCGTGAAAACTAGCTTTGATTCCGTTTGTAGTTTTTACCTGGTTCTGGTAGGTGAAATGATTTCGTATAACTTTTAATGAAGTAGCATTTCACGAACAGGTCTCTATATCCTCAGCAGCCAACCTGTGCCATTTCGGAGGGAAATTCTTAGAAAGTGAGAACGCTTTGTCGCCTGGATGTGGCAGGAACCTTTGTATTACAGTAACAAGCCTGGTAACAGCCTAAATCCTCCTGTGCTACTTTGTATCGCTCGTGCAGGCAAGGGATAAGCAGTGGTGGCTGTCACGCTGGATACTCTGAAAATGAGCAGAATGGCAGCGTCTCAGAGGCTCTTTCTCTGTAACTAACAACACCCGTGCCTTGTAAAGTGTGCTGTGTTCTCTGTTCACTGGTGCTTCTAAACCGTAGCTGACCTAGGAAAGATGTGGATAATTTTGAAGCAATTCCAGGAATTCCTTGGGAGTCCAGTGTGGCCACGGCCCACTTGAACAAAGAATGTAGTGGCAAATGTAACACTTTCCTCTTCGGAAATGAGGAGACGCCCCAGAAAGCTCCACCTTACCTTGTCCGTTTTTTAAGCCAAGGCTGTGGTCCTGAAGCCCCATCTTGCCTCCTATCGTAGGTGTTTATATTTAGTAAACTTCAGTTATCGACATGCCCTAGCTGAACAAATTCTCTGTGAAAAAATAATCTTGAAACTCGTAAGTTCACAGTTGTTTGTGTTTTTCTGTATTTACTTTTTTGAGTACCACCCAAACCCATCACCAGAAAATAGAATCATGAGCAATTTTAGTAAATGATCCACATCTTGGCTAAAATGTGCTATGACTTAAGGACATACAGTCAGTTCATTTTGGCAGTTACTCAGCCTTTAAAAAAAACAGTCATGGGACTTTATTGACTTAACATTAGAATTTTTAAATAATATCTCACCCAAATTCCCATATAAGGGCATTTCAAACTCAGGTCATAAATTTTTACTTTTGTTTTAATTTCTCTCAAACTATTAATACATTTTTAAACATTAAATAACTTTAAATGGTTCTGAATCTTTTGCCAAAAATAAGTAATAAATTAAAGAGAAATAATATACTAAAAATTTAGAAGCCTTCGGGAAAATTTAGAGTGCTTGCTTTTTCAGCACTGCAGGAAAGCACCCCAGATTATCATCCAGGATTGGTACAGTTACTTGACTGTTTGAAGACCTGTCATATCCTACATTCTCCAGAGCAAAGATCTAGAAATTATTCCAGAGAAAGTGCTTGCATGTTTATTTTCTGTGTGTGTGCTTAGAGTCCAGGGCCTGTGCAGTCTGCTCGCTAACAAGATGCGTAAGTGATTACAAAGGATGAGGAACACCACTCCAGAAGAACCTGCCTTAACCTCTCATTCAGAAATTAACAGGGTTAACAGAGGCCAAACCAGCCTGCTTTTCCTGCTTGCTACACATAATTTAATACAGAAAGATCATTTAAAAGCCTATAAAAATGGCTTATAATGTCATTTATTTCTTAAAGTCATAAAACTCAGTTTAGCAGATAGTGTAGAATGTTCCCCTTCTTTTTCATGAATGCTTATAGTTTTTTTCTTTTTCTCTTTTCAATTCCTTCTGTGTCATTCGTTTTGTATCATTAACTCCTGGACAGGCAAAATAGATTTTTTAAACAGAAAATGCATTGCACATCAGTCATTTATCTCTTCAGGTTAACATGTGTTGTGCGCATGGACCACCTCTCCATGGTGAGTGTAATCCTTGTGCACTACAAACACGTGCCAATAAAAATTTTGAAAACATTTTAAATGCCTCCCAAAAGGGGTCAACAGGACATTACCTAAAGCAATTTATTCTAGGTCCCTGGGGGCCTGAGCACCTTCACCTGAACAGGAGCAGCTGCACCCAGAAGCTGTGCATGGAGGTGGGGAGTGTTACCCGCCTACGCCGTCTTGAGGCCCTGGCTAGTGGAAGAACCATAGAGAAGCCCCCCCCCCCAAGGAGAAAGGTGAAGAAATGAGGCTCCCCCAGCCACAGACCTCAGAAATCTTGCAAATACTGTCCAGCAGGGGTAACTCATGTCTCTGGTCTTATGTCTCACTTTAGAAGGAATGCAGTTGATTTAGAAGTATAGTAGCTATTTATTCAAAGTTACTGATATGTTCAGTTACTGATATGTTCATAATACCGTGGATTCAAATAATGGAATAAGAAAGAAGTGCGGTCACTGGAACATTCGCATGCAGATTGTGTCAGTGACACCAGCACCAAGAGCATGTGACCACTTAAGAAGATATGCTAAATACCTAGCGTTTCTTTCTTGTGCTTCATTATCGTTTCCATTATGTGTACCATCATCTTGTACTGTCTTCTCTATCCCTTTTTGCTTGATGGGTTTTTAAGCTGTTCCTGGGCAAACTTCCCATCAAGGTGTGTGTTCCTGAGAGACCCTGGCCCCGAGGCTCCCTGGTCTGTAGAAGTCCTCTGATGAGAGTGGAACCAGAGACTTCAGGGAAAAGTAACTTGGGGCAGTCGTTTCTGCACCCTCAGTGCCAGACCCTTTATTGTCACCTTCTCAGCTGCGCACCCAGCCACACTGGCTGACCCCATGATTCCTGTGTCCTTCATCTTGCTCTGGTAATATGGCCTCAGTTGGGCTTCAGAGAAGTGACTCGGGTGGCCCTCTTGTGGAGGACTGCCACACCCGAGGCCATTTTCACCACAGAAGACGTGAACCCACAGCACACCCGTTATGATTTTGATTTTGTCGTTATCAACAGCTCCCTACTCGTGAAGCTGTAAATAATATAATAAAGTGCTAGAAACAAATTTCAAGAAATGTTAGCAAATCCAGTCTCGATTTAAATAGCCCACATTTCTTAAATGTGTTACCGTTTTGTTCAGAATGTGAGCCAGCACTTTAAAAGAACAGAGAGTTCAGAACTGTTTCTTTGGAATATTTCTGTCATCTGGAAATGCCTATACAGGAGCCCATGACAGATCTGCTTGGCTGGGATACCTGTTGACGTGCTACCAGCCCGTGGAATAGAGGGCAGAGCCAGCATCTCTTGAGCCCAGAGGAAAATATCCAGCTCTGCCTGCAGAAACCGTGCAATAGTTGAAATACAATCTAAACATGTAACTTCCAAAGATGATAAATACTGTGGGTGTAACCTTCATACTTGTGTATCTCAAAAAGAGGCTGTCCCAATTGTAAATTCGTTTCAAGGTGGTAGGCTATGCAGTATGTGAACAGCCATGCTGCAGGTCACATTCTGGGAGTCTTTAGAACTGTCTCAGCTTTGTAAGGACAAGATTTGTCTTTCTCCTTCCAATCCTGTGGTCCAGCCTAGCACAGAGCCGGAGCTTACAACGTGTGTTAAATGGAATGCTAATGAAAGTGCCCAAGACTCCTCCAGAACTGAAGATCGCTTAAGATTCTGCTCAGCAACTGAGATCATGGTCTTAGAGGACCTTAAGCATCGAGTAGGGCAGACATTAGTCTAGACGCCGAAAGAGTGATTGTGTAATATACGCTGATAATAGCTTCTCATCTTTCACATGAGTTTATTTTTCCAAAAACCATCTTTTTCATCTTTCCAGTGAAAGTAGAAATACCACACCCCTTTTAAATATATTTATAATATTACGGGAAAAACAGTTGTGAAACTATCTAAGCAAGAAGTCAGAAGCTACTTAGGCTCATAACAACCAGCATTGTGATGGTATTAAGAAGTTAGATCAATGCATATCTGCTTTGTGAATCTTCAAGGTCATCAGAGTGGCAGAAGACTGTAGACTGTGTGTGTGCTGGCATGCTGAAGGCCACACTGCTCTGTGTATCCCCAGACTTTCAGATACTAAGTTAAATCCTTTGGTCTTTATGTTTGACCCAGCGTCTGTATTAGCCAAGGACACAGCCTCCTTAAGGGCAGCAGAACAAACACTCCTCTGTGTGACTTGAAAGTGTGTCAGCTCCCTCGTCTAAGCCCCGAAGAAAACTAAATTTACATTTGACAAAGCCAGAAAGCAGCCTCCACACTCCTCTCACAGCCAGCGTTCTTATTCCTGGGCTCCACTCTCCCGCCTGAACTGCTTGGAATTTTAAGCGTCAAGGCTCTCCACCAGGAATGAGGAGACCCGGATTCTATTCTTGTCATTGCTGGTGAGCGGCTGTGACCTTGCGCGGGTGACTTCGCATCGGGGCCACTCGGTGCCTGTACAGTGAGGAGGTGAGCTGGGCGACTTCAGGGGCTCTTCTGACTCCAACATTCTGTAAGTCTGGCAACTCCCACCAGTGACATTTACAAACTCGGCACCCCTCTTTACTCTTTGCAGACTGTGCTAGTGTGTGGCTTACTATTATCGTTAAAGAGGATCTTTCCAGATCTTTTTATAACATTCTGTTTCTTGACAGCTCCTTGTGTTTCTACATTTCTTTTCCATTAAATACTCTTTTGTGCATTTCTGTACGTATGTATTACTCATTGAAATGGGATCAGTGGGTCGTCAGGTATGACGCTGTAATAACTTTCTCAAACATAGTGCAGTCATTTGGGTAAATATTTGTATTCAAAAGTCCAAGTTTTCAAATGGCTTAAAAGAAACCTGGATTCTACAACAAATTCCATATTTTTTCCCATAAGGTTTTTTGCCATTTTGACACCTACTTCAGAGTCTTAGGCCTGTCTCTGTAAGTACCCCATTGTCTGTGTTTTCAGCCCATTTGTTTTCTGTATGTGGTTTGGGAACTTCTCTGAAACAAAATTTGGGGAGAAAGATTTGAAATCTGTGAATAGCTGTGGCCTTCAAATGCTGTCATCTAATTGACTTACCTATGAGATGGGATCAGAATACATGGTGAATATTTAAATTTGAAGAAATGCATTACAGTAAAATGACACATGCCCATTAATCTCATTAAAAATACTCCCCTCTCTTTGAACACACTTATCCCATCATCTTTCTTTCCACTTTCTGAAGCAGTTTTGTAGGTTGTTTTTTTTTTAAGGCCTTTATAATGATCAAAAAATATGGTGAATGTCACCACAGACTCCTGTCCGAAGCAAAGGCAGACTGGAAATATCGTGTGTCCTCCTCCACCTGATTCACCCAATCGGGTAGCACTGTGTGACTTCAGACTCTCCCCAAAGGGGAAATGAGCATGAGAGGGAAACATTTGGAATCAGTTCAGGACACCAGTGCACAACTGAAGACCCTTTGAAAAGAGGACTTCCAGAACTGCTCCAGAAAATGGCAGAGCAGTGAGATGAGGAGAAATATTTTGAGAGGGGTTAATGGCAGCGTGTCTTTTCCTATCATATTTTCTTGTAATTCAAGCATCCACTGAAGTGTTTGTTATATTTTGTGTATTTTAAGCTTGGCTTTATCAGGACAGGAAGCTAATGAAGCATCTTCAGTAAGCAGTTCCTGAGGAATCTCAGGAAAAGGCCACTGAACTACGTATTGTTGAGTGACCATCTGGAATGCTGTAGAGCCTGATGTAATTTCTCCCATGCCTTAGCCACACACTCCATGACTTTTTTGTAGGACTTAGAAAGGAGTCTCTTTCTTCCTGGGAGGCTGGTGGGGAAAAGGCCTTAACCTGATTTACAAAGAACACAAAACGGAGAGGTCCCAGTAGAAGGCAGTGTGGAGAAACCATGCCATTTGCTAAGTGCGCACCACTGCTTTGCGTGGCTCCCTTCACCCTTCCACCCAGAGTGCCATTCACATTTTGGTGAGGGCTGAGGCAGAGAAGAGTAACCTGACTGTGTGCCTGTCCCTGTGTGTAGCACCTCATGGACTTGCAACCTTATGAAGTAAAATGAGTACCCATGAAGGATGAAAAAGCCTCTCCGTTAAGTCGGGACAATAGAATGGAAACCTTGGTCTCTGACAAAATTCCAGAATCTTCACTTAGGGAAACCAGTTCCAAGCCCTGTTCCTACTCCACATACGTGTGTTTCTGTAAACTTTGGTAAGATATGCTGTCTCTCTAAGGCAAGGTTGTAAGATGAGCTCAATATTTCAGGCACAGTTGCTAAGAGGATGTCCTAAAATAATGATCTCTCCAAAGTCCTTGTCACCGAGCCCTGCAGAGTACTGCCTCCCCGTGACTGATCACCATTGTTACCATAACTGGTGGTTGTTATCGCTATTGAGATTACGATGTCAGACTCTCCAATCACAGGGCAGGATTTTTCTCTGTTGTCCTAAGCATATTAAACTATGGACAGATTGCCATTATTAAGCATTTTAGACACCCATGAAATAGCATCAGGAAGCCAGCAAAAAGAAATAGGAAAGTGAGTATGCAATAAATAAAAGGCCATACAGGAGGAGATTTCAACTTGGAAATAGGGTCTTACTGCTTAAACTTTAAGCTAGCCTGTTTGCTGGATGATCCACAGAATGACTTGTGACTTTTTTCTGCACATTAGACCTAGCATCATTAGGTATATGTCAGTACCAGACCATCAGAAAAAGAAAAGAAAAAATCAATGAATGAACGTGTGCTGCTGAGGAAGCCAAGTCTTCTTGCATTTCCAGAATAGCTCAGTTTGGTCATGGTTTACAGAGCAATTCCATACTCTTGAGCTGCTTTCCTGCAGGACACCTCAGTTGAAAACAAGTACAAGACTGTCTCGCCATTGTTTCTCTTGACTTCCCCTAAGAAACAGTACCATCCTTTAGCTCTGGCTCCACTTGCCTGGAATGCGAAGACGTCACTGTCAGTGTA
Source organism: Dolichotis patagonum (assembly GCA_004027295.1). NCBI lineage: Eukaryota > Metazoa > Chordata > Mammalia > Rodentia > Caviidae > Dolichotis > Dolichotis patagonum. The sequence continues at coordinate 13,457 of PVJX010008791.1, forward strand.
GATGCAGGCAGCATGCTATCGTAGAATCATGCAGGGCTGCAAGACTGCTCTGCACATGGTCCCCTTTCCATTTTTTTAAGGCAAAATTTCAGTGAGTTTTCACATCCTTTTTGGGGTTATATGTAGACAGATGAATTAAAAGCAATTGTATGTGTAATCTGGTCATACATGTATAACACACTGTACACGTATAATATAACCACCTCCTGTGTTGCTCAGCAGCATTCAGGTGGAAACATCCAAGTCCAGCCTGATAAGCTGGGGAAAGGGAGAGAAGTGCAAGGAGAAGGATAGTTTCTACCCATAAGAGATGCATTTACTCTTCCTAATAAAAGAAATCTAAAATTGCCCATTGTCATCATGTAACATAAATCACCCGCTCTTTTGGCAAATTTGAAAACACTGGGCTCCATTATAGCAGTTAAAAATGTCCTGGGCCTGGAGTTGTTTACCCAGTAGTTGCTGCTCTAAAGTTACAGAGCTGTGGTTGGAAGCAGAGGCTTGAAGGCTGGCTCCAAGTCACTGACGTCATAGGAGGCTCAGCAGCTGCTGGGACACTGAGCTCAGCTCTTGGACTTTTGAAGGACTCCAAGGGACTTGTCAGTACTGCTCTGCCGAATGGTTTGATTAGGGCTGCATCCTCTTCCCCTTATTTCTGTGTAGGAAATTTACAGAGCTTTGCTTCGCTCTGAGGACAGCTAGCTCACCACTGCTCTTTCCATCTCGAGACTGACTGGTGGTCGAGCTGCTGCAGGATCAACCCCCCAGTGCAAAAAGGTACGTTACTTTCCGGCAAATTTGGAAGCAAGTGATTCATTCTGGCAGGGTCTGGAGGGGCTGCCGCTGAGGCATTGTAAACCGTGGGAGCTGTGAAGTACAGCGTGATTTCAAGATCTGCCTGTGCTGTGCCTGATCCGGGCTGAAGGACGGTGGGCGGGGTGCATAACGGATTGTGCTGCCTGGGAAAGAGGCCTTTCAGCTGCTGCGGGTGGATTTGCAAGCGTGGACTGACAGTACCACCCGCTCCTGGGACTGTTTCTCCCACACTGCTTCTCAGTCATTGAAAAAGCGCTCTGACCATCGTTTCATGGACTGTGCTTATTAGTATATAGTTTGTGTTAAGATGCAGGCTTTTAATATTTGAAGGTTAGCGTTCACAGCCCTTGAGACAGTTGCTATTTGAAAGTTGCTATGAAAAATAATGTGGTTTCATTGAAGGTGATGGTGTGCATGAAGGATGTGTTTCTGTAATTTGAGCTGAAATCTGAGCCATTCAGAATGGGTTAATCTACAGTGAGGAGGAACTCTCACCACTGTTATCTTCTGTCTAGCATTTGGGACATGTGCCTACCCAAGCCAAAAGCGTTTATCAATGCTTATATTGTATTGTTAAGAAAAGTAAAACTGGCATTCCTCTAGCTTGGTTACTTTGTACTTTGAGTAAATAACTGGAGCAACAACAAGGAAAGAAATGATAATTATGTGAGAAACTAAACTTGTTTTCAAATTGCAAGTAGTTGTGTCTCTTTGACCTTGTTGGAATCGGAGGAATGTGCTGAAATAGCAATAAAAAGCAATACTTTTTTTAAAAAAAAATCCCTTTTTCCCTGTAACAGAATCTAATCTGGATGGTCTCTGAAAAGATATGTTTACTGAACAATAGAGGAAGAATGAGAACTGTTAATCGATGGAAATGAGCAAGTGATTTATAATAGCCTGGAAAGAAAGGTAGAGAATTTTGGAAGCCAGCAATGCATTACTCAGCTAGGTGTAGGTATGGGAATTCCTTATCCCTCAAAGCTCCCAAGAAGCAAAGCATCTTCAGGCCAAATGATTTCTTCTAGGAATTTCGAGACTGGTAGTACCTGCCGTGTGTAGCGTTCCTACTGAGATGTGCAACCTGTGATGAATGAAAAGTCTGCAGTTGTATGAAAAGTAGAATGTTTAGAAACAAAGAAATAGAAGATCCAAAAAACAAGCATGAAACATGAACACAGTTTCTAAAGAGAGAAGTAGCAATGGAGTGACCTCTCTAAAAACCATGTGGTTTGTTCAGCTAGAATCCTGCCTTCCTCGGTGAGTGAGATGAGTGCTGAAATGGTAATCACTAAACATGTCAGGAAGGGAGGACAGAAGTGCAGGCACAACCAAAAGGAGGCAGATCAGGGGATGAAAACTACTTATTGTGAAACTCCTGTGTTGCCCTTAAATCCAGCCTTCGGGTAGGGCTCAGAGGCCTGCAAAGCCATTCGCTCCAGTGCCACACTTACGAAACCACTCTCCATTTCTTGGCGTCCAGCCTTGGGGAGCAGAAGTTGGTTAAAAGGGATCTATGTAATGTTAGTTTGGCACCGTGGCGGGGAAGAGCGTGTGTGGCTCACTCTGTCCTTTTACATTTGCTCTAATAAATTTTAATTCTGAATGAAATTCTGGAAGGAGTGAAATGGAGTGGAGAGCAGAGATATATTTGGGGGAGGGACACAACGATCTTTCTCTCCCACGTAGATGCCAGCATCTGTGGGAAGAAGTGAGAGGACTAGGAACAAAGAGAACTTTTGTATTTTCCTCCTTGGGGACACTAAACCTTCATTTTTAAATCTGCAGACCCATTTTATGCCATAACTTCTTATCATAGGACATTCTGTCCCCTATGAAGTTTAGGGGTTTTTTTAGATTTAATTTGGAATTATAACCAAAGCAACTTTATATATACGATTTACATTTAATATTTTACTAACAAAAATTTCTCCCTAAATATGTAACATTACGTGTCTCTAAAAATATTTGAAAAATACTAAGGCAACTAAAAATCACAGAGAACAGTGGGGGGCCTTTATACCATGAGACTTGTTTCTTTCCATTTTCTAATTTAAAAAAGATTAAAATAGTATGCCTCCAGACAATGAAAAAATGATACAGAAGAAGAGAGAGAAAGAAAGACTAAACAAAGGACCAGGCATTTATGAAGCATTCATTATGATCCACACAGTTCAGACACTGTTTTTTAAAGCGTTCTCTCTCTTGCAGAAACTTCTAGGCAATCCTCTGCTCCCTTTATTTTTAGAAAAGGAATTGGTCAGATATTCAGCTTTATTACACTTGATATTTACATTTATGACAAGACTGAAATGCTTAGCAAAGCTAACTAAATCCTCCACCCCCAAATTGCCAGATACTGCTCTATAGAAATTTTCTTGCAAAGGCTTCCTTTGATCCAAAACCATTACGTTTTCTGGCAGCAGGAATCACTCTGGCCCTGGAGAGGGGAAGCTCTGCACCTTGGCCCTTCTCCAAAATGAATGAAGAGTTTGGCTCTGCAGATCCGCGTGGGATTCAAGGAATGCTACCTGGGCTCTCTTACCAGAAGCAAGACTTAGAGTATTTTTGCAAGATCCTGTGGTAGACGAAAAGGAGAGGTTCTGGCATTTTTTAAACTGGTAGAGAAGTTGTTCAAGAAGAGTTAGGAATAGAAAATAGAATTGGAGTCATTTGCTCCATTATAATTATAGGAAAACTATGATTTCTAAACCTTTCTAATGTTGGCCTAAGACATGGAATATCGCAGCATGTTTTATCCAGGACTCTCGTAATTAGTGTGCTCCCTTTTTATGACTTCTTTGGTTAAATCTGAGGCTATCTCTTGATATTTCAAACTGCTTCAATCTTCCTAAGAAATTCCACTGGCAGATGACTTTGAGTCAGCAAAGCAGCTTCGGTTCACAGTTAGAGTTTTAAAGTAGCCAGCCAACCTCAAAATAAGCACAGATAGAACACCCTGTGAATGGATGTTAGACGAACCTAAAAGATTATTAGGTAACCATGATCCGTGAATGTTAGATTAACCAAAACAAAGAAAAAACAAGGTTCTGTAAGTTCTTTACTATCTTCATTTTATTAGGCCTTTGTTTCCATTTTTTATGGCAAGTACTTATGGTTATCAGATGTAAGGGTGGATGGGAACAGAAGAAAGAATGGCAGAGGAGAGAAACTGAAGTTAGAAATAAGCATGGCTAAGAGAATAAGACACGATAGCATCTTTGTAGCTAAGTTTATAAGTACTTAGTTTCTTGAATTAATCATGATATTGTGAGTGCAAAAAGATAGTGAAAATCACCAAAGCGTCTCTAGGGAATAGTTTGGGAGAGTAGAGAGCTCTGTGCTTATCTGCTAAGAGCAAAATTCATCATATGTTGAGCTCGGTATTATTAGGGTACACTTTTTAATGCTCTTAAGAGTTATAATTCATTAATAGTGTGTAGCTTAAAAATAGATGTCTGTGTGTGTTCAAAACCATTTCTCACTACAATGTGTATGTTCAGAACAGTTTGACAAAAGTAAGATTAGGTTTTGATGATGTATATCTAATTTTGAGGATATGAATATGCCTCTCTATTCTATGAATACAAAACTGTGCTCACTATCTGTTTATGCAGGCTTAATTTTACATATTAGCATCCATGGTATATCCCTTGTTGGAAACTTTATCCATAGTTAGCATGAGTGGATATAGGTAAGTTATGGTATTTTGGTGACCTCTTAGCTACTGAAGAATTGGAGTCTATTTCTGTACTAGGGATTGAACACAGGATCTTGCACATGCTAAGCACACATGCTACCACCGAGCTGCTCCTCCAGTCCTCAGTTTCTTACAGCCACAATTATTATAAACAGGTTTATGCATTTTTAAATTTGCTTTTATATCCACTGAAAAGATATGTGACAATAAAAATTATTTTCAGTTTAAATCAAAGCAAGATTTAAAAGAAAAAAGGAAGGAAGGAAGAGAAAGAAAAAAGAAAGAGGAAGAAAGAGAAAGAAAGAAAAGAAAAGAAAAGAAAAGAAAAGAAAAGAAAAGAAAAGAAGAAAAGAAAAGAAATCAGCTGGGCATGGTAGCATGTGGCTGAATCCCAGCACTTGGAAAGCTAAGGCAGAACTGCTGTGAGTGTGAGGTCAACTGGCGCTATGTAGTGAGATCAAAGCCAGCCTGAAATATAGAATGGGACCCTGTCTCACAAAGCCAAAATAAATTTTTTTAAATGTCTCACACTTTTTTGCGTTTAGTATGTTATTTAATGTTATTAACTATTCTGTGGATTTTGTTGTGTTTTAATTTTTAAAGAGAATAAAACTGAACAAAATAAAACAGATTGAAGCCAATAAAAACAGAACAATGAAAGTGATATAAGAATTCAATCAAGATATGGGAGATCAACAATGGCTGCCATAATATCTCTTGATTTCTTCAAAATAGCTGCACATACCATCAGATATAATAAAATCAAACAAAAACAATAAAACTAATAAAAAAATAATGGAAATGTTACAGGGCTTCAAAACCTGATAATAAGAAATCAGCAATGGCTATAATATTTCATTATCTTCAAAAGAGCTGCCCATAGCATCAGATATAATAAAAGCAAATAAAACATGAAAGAATAAAACCACATCTAACAAAACAATGAAAATGATACAATAATTCAAAACAAGATAATAGAAAATTAACAATGGTTACCACCTTCCCTTTTTAGACGTTTCCTCCCCTATCACTTTCACAATATCTACTGTACATTTTGGGTCCCACTAACTTCTTCAGTTTTTTATGATAGGAAGATAACATGTTGTTTACCTGAATGAGTCCAAGCTATTTCACCCATAAGCATGATCCCCAGTGCATCTATTTACCTACAAGAGCCTCAAGATTATCCTTCTTTATAGCTGAGTAACTCTCCATTGTATGAAAATGCCATATCTTTCATATTATCCATTCAGTGGTGATAAGCAAGCTACATTTGCTTTTTTCTGGTTTCCTGTCACATGGAACATTGTTTTATCTCCATTGACTTGCAGTCTATAAATTTCCTTTCCAGTTAGATGTGTTTCTTGTGTACAGTATATTGATGGATCTTGTTTCCTGATCCACTCTGCCTGTTTCTTTTTATTGATGTATTGAGACCATCTACATTAATGATTATGACCAACATGCTTTGCCTTGTCTCTGCCATGCTTTTTTGCTGCTGTTGCCTCCCTTCTTTTCCCCTCCATTCAATTGTCTGCCCCATTCAGTGATCCCCCTCCGCTGCTGTTCTTGGAACTGTGGTTATCTTTATGTCTCTCTAGAATATCCTTCAGTGCTTTTTGTAAGGTTGATTTGGTGGTCATGAATTCCTTCAGTTGTTCTTTGGCATGAAAGTCTCTTGTTTCTCCATTAATTTTGAAAGATAGTTTTGCAGAGTACATCAATCTGGATTGGAAGTTGTTTTCTTTCAGAATTTGAAACACTTCGCTCCTAGCTCTTCTTGACTTAAGGGTTTGTTTTGAGAAGTCTGTCATGATTCAGATGAATTTGCCTTTATAGGCAATCTGCTTCTTTTCTTTAATATTCTGTTCTTGTGCTGAATTTCTGGGAGCTTGATTATTGTATGTATGAGTGTAGATTTATCTTGGTTATAGCTACTTGGAGTTGAGATGCCTTGCTTATCTGTATGCCAGGTCCTTTTCCCATGTTTGGGAAGTTTTCTACCTTTACTTCTGTAAATAGTCTTTTTAGATCATTTATGTTGACTCCTGATTTTTTGCTGATACCTATCACTCTTAAATTACTTTTCTTTGCATTATCTTGCAGCCATTAAATTGTCATTTGCTGGTTCCTTGTTATTTTTAAGAGATCATTTCTTCCATGATTACTAGATACAACCCTGTCTTCAAGGTCTAAAAGTCTATCATCAGTCTCTTCCAAGTAGTTTTTCCAGCTTTCAGTGGAGTTTTTAATTTCCTGAATATCTCTTTGAATCTGTTTCATGCATTGTAATTCCTTCCTATATTGTTCATTCTAGGTTTCCATCATTTTCCTATGCTTCTCTGTCTTACCTATATCTTATTTAGATGTGCTCAGCAATTCTTTCATTATGTTTGTGGTTTCTTCTTTTACCTGAGACATTATTCCTGATCCAATTACTCTTACAGCCTTATGCAGTTCTTTACTTCAGTTGCTATCCTCTCAGAGATTGCCGATGTGTGACTTCCATTTTTTGCCATATCTGTTTCTCCCAAGCTTGTTCTGTGTGGGCTGGAGGTCCGAGATTGCCTTTTGCTCCTTCATCTTGACATTCTCCTGAGTTGCTTCTGACAAGCTGGTTGTGCCGTACCAGGCATTTGCCATGTTGCCTCTCTGCAGTGTCAGGGAATGGGCAGGCACATGGGTTTCTGAGAACCCATGTTCCCAAGGAGGCAGTGGGGTGTGTGGCGGGCTTCTCCAGACACATGCAGTACGCTGAAGCTTCTCCAATGGCTATGAGTATGTGGGGCGGGGGGGCCGCTATTCCTCTTGGCCTGCATGGCTACACTGGGACTCCCCAGATGGCAGCAGGCACACAGGGCCATGTTTAATTCTCCCAGCCCACTCTGGCTGCCCACGGAAAGCAAGCATCTCCAATGGCAGCCTGTGGGTGCATGGGGCATATCTGGCTGTTTGTCCCTACTCACCTGAGGGAAGCAAGTGTCCAATGGCAGTGGGCATGCAGGGGTGGGTCTAGCTATTTCTCCCTGTCTTTGCTGGCTGCCTGCAGGAAGCAATCATCCCAATGATTGACACTGGTGTTTTAAATTGTATTTTCAAACCCTAAATATATATGCCCCAAAGGTTAGCAACCTAATGATTTTAGTCACTACAGTAAGAAGAGTCTCTGAAAACTAAACAAAAATTTTTCATTTATTCTTTCTGTTCAGTGTCCAACACGGGTTGTCATTCATATATCGTTGGAAGGAAAATAGACCATTACTTAATTTTAATATATGTCTTACAGGGAAGTTTTGATGCATTTAGTTTTTACTCATTGAAATAAAATAATGATTTTTGATGACATGGATTGGTTTCTTGCCCATACATCAGTTTCCTGAGTTGACTCCTAGCTTGGGGTCCTGGCTGGTGTAGGAATAACATTTGCCATGGATTTGCACCCTGAGGACAGAACTGAGACTCTAGGCCAGCGCTGCCTCAGAAGAGCAGGACTTATTCAGTCATGTATATGTGACTGTACAGTCGAACTTTGTGCTTAAACTCTTACATATCCGTAACATATTCTATCTTTTGATTAGGTCGTTGAAGGAATATTTACATGCACGTGTACATTGAAGCATCTTATCTGTTACAAGCCTTGTATCTTGTTGCAGCCTTATCTTCAAAAGGGAAAAAAATCTTAAGACAATAGTGATTATTGACTGTATTCATTTCTTCTTAAGCAGATTGTTGTCATCTCTTCTTTTGAATCCAGTTTCCTATAGTTTATGTCAGCAGCTCATGACAAAATGACCAAATATGTTTTTGGAAGGCACACAAAGTGGAGCTCTCTCTTATGTTTATATTAGGCTTTATTTTAAAGGCAAGTGAGACTGCTTCAAATAAAACAACTCCAAGCTTCCAGGAACCAGTGGAAAGAAAGCAGAGACCAGGAGAAACACTTCTCCGCTGACACTCGCACGGTTGCCATGGACCTGCAAAAGCAGTGGGAGAACACAGAGACTAACTGGCATAAGGAAAAGATGGAATTATTGGACCAGTTTGACAGTGAAAGGAAGGAATGGGAAAGTCAATGGAAAATCATGCAGAAGAAGATAGAAGAGGTATGTGTTGATTTATTATGAATGTATTGTAAAGTTCAATGAAATGAACTTTCAGAATGAAAATTCTGTTGGTGTTTGTTTTGTTGTGGAAACTGTTTTTATGCCCTTCATTCTACTGAAGAGAGACTTGTCTCAGTGACATTTACCAGACCAAAAATAACATATCCTTACCCGGTGGCATCTTAGGGACCTTGTTCATCCTGTAACGTTGCATGAAAGTCAAGACCTTGGCGTATCGCTCTAGAATGCAGCAGTGTATTATTTTCAGGATGGAAAAGTTTGGTATCAAATGTTCTATGCAGTCTGTATATGCTCGTTGTTACAGAGGCATCTGAGTACAAATGCAAGAAATACATAACTGATGGTAAATATATTCGAAAAATTATAATTGGGCATTAGAATACAGATTTATTGAGCATATTTATGAGTAAAGTGTAGCAAAGGAAATTATGCATTAGATATCTCAGTATAATCAAAAAGAGTGTGATATATCAAACAAAATGGCAGTACATTTTTTTTCTGACAAGGTGTGCTACATTTATTAGAAAAGCATTTGTCAAAAATGACATGTCACAACTGATGCAGTCATTGTATTCCCTGATACTATCTCGTAGTCTGCCAGACATAGACTCTTTCATTCAAGCATTTGCATTGTTATGTATTCTAACTTGCTCAAGCTGGAAGATATTTATACTTACCTCACTTTATTCTGGTAAATCCACAACATTAACTCATAGGGCTTTATGTCTCTTTCCTTGACCTTTATTTGCAGGCAGTAAAAATGAATGTTTTCAATATTTATAATGGAAACATTTTGTCTTACTGACAACCAGCTGTTCATGAATAAAATAAAAATTGACAAATTTTCCAGTCAAAACAAAAGAAGAAAGAAAAGACAAGGCAGACCCTTTGTGTATGATCAGAGATTAAATGACATACCCACTTCTTGTCCCTTCATAATTTGGAAAACATGTTCTACTTACTTATCCCTTTAACACCCTCTGCACCCAGAAATGGAGAGTGAATCAATAAGGAGATGCTTTTGTTAATTCAGAATCTAAAACTTTAACTTAGCCAGATACTGACTTAGTCCTGGATTGCTGGTCCCCAAAGGCTTCGGAAGTCCAGTTGGTAACAATCTTGGATCATTTTAGCATCCAATAAATGAATTACCTGATGCAGGGTTTGTCTAGTTCATTACTTAAGCCATGTAGCTAAAATAATCTGCCGATGGGTTAAATTTGCAGTTGTTCAATAATTATTCTGGTAACTATAGACACAATATGTGGTAAATACTAACCTTATCAATTAGCTTTAGTCAGGCCATAACTGATACTGTCTCTTCCTGCTTCAGGACAACAGAAAGGGCTGCAGTACTTTTCCTCATATGAGGAAGTAGCTGTTGTTATGTTTTTCTGCCTGTGGTAGACAGCTGCATAGTTGGAAATATGTATAGATAATGTGCTTACATGAAATATCCATAGATATTTTTCAGCATATGAGTATTGGCAGTGTGCATGTGTGCATGTGTGTGTATGTGTGTGTGTGTGTGTGTGTGTGTGTGTAAGAAACCTTCTTATAGGCTGCAGTAAAAACTAGAAAGATGAGTGAGACCACAGGAATGATCTATGTTAAATGCAACAATGATACTGTCTTTCTAGTAACTAATACAAAAATTATCCCGTGCATATTTCTCCATATTCAGAAGACAAAAGCCAACCTGTTTCCCAGGAATACCACTTTTCCCTCTTGTTCTGAAACCAAAACCATCTTGTTTTCACCCATGATTTCTCCAAAAAAAAAGGGAAACCTCATCAACTGTGTCCTTAGATTGAACATGCCACGTTGTGGAGTTTCTTTTTAAAATATCCCTTATGGTGAACCCAAGCCATATCACATAACAGCAGCTCAGTATAAATAATTCTACAGAAACTGTTGATTCACAGCTGTTATTTGATGCTGTCTTGACCTACCTTATGCAGTAACCACTTACAATTTCAAAAGTATTAAGAAAATAACTCACTGTGTGTCTTTCAGGCATCAACTATGTTTAATGCTTTTCTCCACTGAGTTTTAGGTACATATTAAGTGCCAATATATTTGCCCTTATAGTCTTTGAGTAACAATACATGTTGTGTAGATACTGACTGTGGCTGTGAAGTGCAGAGTCGTTTGTGTTAACATTTACCTAAAAGCCTCTTTGGAAATTAACAAGCTTTCAGCAAACTGAAGCCTAAAGAGAAAACTACTTTCCTCCCTCTGTTTGCGAGTGAGCTGAAAGTCTGCAACATACAACTATCTCACCAAGAAATAATGTAGGATCCCCTTTAACTCAGGTAAATAGATGATCAAAGCCTTAAGACTGATGTGGCATTTGTTTTAACCTGAGTGAAAAACTTTTTTTAGATGTGTATGTCCTTGGCATCAAAAACATCTCAGTAATCTGTAAACCTCCCCAGTATAATTGACCGACCAAAGGACCCATTTTCTGAGGACCAATTACATATTTAGGGAGCAGAATAAATTGGCCTGCTATGTGAGATTATCTGCTAGTTAGACAGTTAAATGTTGGTGTAGAAATAAGGTTGTATGTTTAAAATACACGAATTTAGTGTAAGTTGAACACTTGACTCTTTCTGAAGCGATTGGAGAGCATGTCCATGAATTGATTTAGGTCTTTCTGATTTTGCGACAGTGCTTCTGCACCTTCGTATAGAGATACAGGTTTCTTTTATTTTTATTGAGTTGATTTTCTGTCCAGAATACAGACTTTAGCATCAATGTGCTGCCCTACCAAAAGCAGTCTTTGTGGTTCACCAAGGTGTTTGCAGCTAATCCATAGGTACAAAGTACTGTCTGGAGTCTGGACAGTGTATGGTAATATGGCAAAAAGAACTCAAGAGTGGTGCGCATAGTTATAAAAAGTACTGGCAAAGTCAACTACAGCAAAAAAGTTTTAATTTTTTTTTCATGCAGCTTTGCCACGAAGTAAAGCTTCGGAGGAAAATCAACAAGGGTGAAGGTGCTAAGGCCATCGGTCTTGATCATGAGAAGGGCATTGGAGGTGAAATGTTGGCACCTTCTCCAAATGAGCCCAGCTCGGGACAGCGTGGATTCACAGAGATGGACCACAGCAGTGCCTGGGAAAGGGAACAGGAGACAGGGCAGAGCTTATTGGACGAAGGAAACGCAGTGTGTAAGGGACAAAAGCCACCCAAAAAATCAAAAGTAGGGTTCATGGACCCATTGGCCACAGACAAACAAAAGGGACGTGAGGCTCGACCTGGCCGTGGGACTTCAGAAGAAGAGAAGAGCTGCTCCGGGGCCCTCCACACAGTGAGTAGACCACACTGGCTGTGAACTGTTTCTCAGACGCTTAAGTTTCAGGGTGCTAACCCGCTCTTGCCTCTTTGTGCAAAGGCTCTCGAAGAACTTGCCAGAGTTAGCGAAGAGCTGTGCAGCTTTCAAGAGGAAATTCGAAAGCGGTCTAACCACAGAAGGTAAGATGGGGTCTCTACACTTATTTGAGGAAAATCCAAACAGTATTATTTGCTACTTCCTTCCATTTTGTGAGTGAGAATTAATGAGTTATTAAAGTATGTGTAAATAAGTATAAATAAATAAAATGTATGTGTCGGGTAGAGATATACACTTCAGTTGCATACTTTGCTGTTCTCTGATTCTTAAATCTTCCAGTTCACTGTACAATTTGATGATTAGGAGGACTTTATTCTCTTGGTAATCAGTTCAATAAACCTTCTATAAAAAATTAAGATGTCCTCATATCTTTCTGTTTAACTTTATTTTATTTTTCAAGTGAGAAACTTGTGCTTTACGTTACATAGTAGTGTTTGCACAACTGACTCTGGAAGATTTGGAATTATTACTAAAAGTATTGGCACATTAACTGTATGAATTAATTGTATGTGCTGTGATGTTTCCATCCACACCTGCATCCCGCCTTGATCATCTACATGCACTCTTCTCCCTCCTCTTCTTCTTTTCCTCTCTATCCCATCCCAGTGCCTGGTGATCCTTCTTCTACTTTCAGGTCATCTTTCTGTTTTTTCAACATGTAAGGAGAAGGTGTGACACTTGTCACGTGATACTTGTCTTTCTGTTGTCTCATTTATGCTCCTTTATGTAATGTCCACCAGGTCCATTCGCTTTGCTGCAAATGATAAGATTTTATTCTTCTTCAGTGCTAGATAATATTTTGTATATATACCATATCCAACATAGTTCTCTTTCATCTTGAATAATTGGCCAGTGGAAAAGTATACAAGTGGATTTACCCTGTTAAGTATGAATTTAAACATTGTCAGAAAGTAAGAAGGCAGTATGATAATTATGTTTGATGTTCTACTGAAACATTTTACACTCAAGAGGAATTTATTTCTCTACAACTAGTATTTACAGAGAAAGATATATGTAATGTAATTTTCAGAATAAAATATGATAAGTACATTCACACATACATATCGACACAATACTATTTCAATTCAGAAACAGTATGTAATTGTGAGCATAGTTTGTAACCAAATTATAAATTAATTTTAAAGTCTCCACATGATCAACCAAGATGGTTATTCTGATGTCAGTTTCTCTCCTGAAGAAGCCATATGCTTCTCTTGGCAGCACCGACAGTCTGCACTTTTATTTTTCCTTAGCACTTAGGAAGCTTAGAGAGAATTTTTTGTACAGACTTGCAATGGGTTTTTCTAAGCCAGCTGTATTTTCTACATAATTTTGTCTTGCACTAGCCCATTTAGCTTTCCCTACTGTTTTGGTAGTGGGTATTTCTCTGCACTTTATTTTAAGCTAATCATTTATCAGTTGAATAGGTATATATGGCTTCCGTCTATTGATACAATTAAGCTTGAATTGTTAATCCACATTCATGCTGTTTGAGATTTTTACGTAAATAACTCAGACTGAGAAAAAGATTTACTTTCCAGTTTTTGTTCACAAGTAACACCTAGTTCAAAACTCACATTGTCACATGATGGCTTCTAGAAAAAAGTTGAAAATCTTTCCTGTATAATTCAGAGACACTGCAGTTTTTTCCCAAGGACATTACATGTTGACACGACTTCTCCCATTTTTTATTGTCCACCCCACTCTGCTTTAAATCCACCCATACAGAAGTACTCATTGTTTCTTGAATGGCTTCTCTGTTTTTATCACAGCTCATGCTGCCTGTATGCCCTTCACTGGACTCATCAAAAAAAAAATCTTTATCCTAAGCTCAGGTGACACCTTCCATTCAAAATGACTTATGTCTCATTGCACTTTTATTCAGATTTCTGTCTTAATACTTAATTTATTATTTCAAATTCAAGAAGAGGAAGTTGAGCTCCCTTTACCAATAAGTAAGAATTCTAAAGGCAAAGAGGAGGTAAGAAAATGGCAAGAGAAAAGTTACAAAAATGGGAATTCAGTAGCAGAAATGCAAGAGATTCAGAATTTACTCTGAAGTTTCACATAATAGCAAGAATGATAAAAATTGGAAAGCCTAGGTCAGGCAGGGTGGGCAGAGCCTTGATGGAACACTGAGTATTGACTTTGACCTGTGATCAAGGAACTTGAAGTTTCTGACTGGGACATTTACCTAAAGATTGTGTTTGAGGAAATTGTGACTCCCTTTTCTGTAGCAGACATCCATGTTTTCTTTTAGGAACTCATCCTAAATAAAGCTATCACTAAGCTATCATGTCTTACAATTATCTAGGATGAAGTCAGACTCTTTTCTCCAGGAAATGCCGAAAGCAATCAGTGCGCCTCAGGGGAACCACTTGATTAGCAATGGCCAGTGCATTTTGCCAATCAGTTTAGAAAAAGAAAAACAGACAAGTGGAAAGAATCTGAACTGTACCAGTGTGTCCCAAAACAACTCTGTAAAAGGTTGCGGAATTGGTGCAGTTGATTTGCAAAGACATGAAACCCCACCGGTTCCTCCTCCAAGGAGCACATCTCGAAATTTCCCCAGCTCATATTCCGAACAAGCCCAAGAGCAACTGAAGGAAAGTGTAGACCACAACAGCTGGGCAGCCTGTGGAGGTCAAGGTGAAAAGAACTGCAGTCCTCCTTTTCTTTCGAGGCAGCGTGAGATACCTACATTGGGTCCAGGTGAAGGGAAGACTTTGGAAGATAGTGTCATGTTTTCCTCTTTGACACCAGAAATCCAAATAGATAGCAGGGATTCCAGCAGCGTTAGACTTGGTGTGAGCCCATGCACTGTCAAGGTAGATGCCAAAAGGAGCCTCTCTGCTTTGCGGTTTCAGGATACCTGCTCTCTCCCTACCAAGCCGCAATTTGGAAACATGGTTGCAGATCACTCTGCAAAATCTCCTGTCCTCCCCATAAATAATGACAGTAGTTCCTTGGTGGCACAGAACAGGGGTCCACTTGAAAGTATCACCTGTGGCTTTGAAAGGGCTACAAGGAATGAGAAGCTGGCTGCAAAGACTGACGAGTTTAACAGAACTGTGTTTAGAACAGACAGAAACTGTCACGCAGCATGGCAAAATCAAAGCTACTCACAATCATCTGAAGATAGTAAACTTTCTGAAACCTTACCTGCCCCTGTAGGTGGCCTGTCCATCAGTGACAATGTAACCGATGTTCTGAAAACCAGCACCCACGTGCCTGAGCCCACAGAAAATGTGCCTGATAATCACAGCAGGAAGTCCACAGCTGGCCTGGTTCGACACATGCAGGAACAGATTCCTTCCGGCAGTTACCGGAGTGTGCTTCAGGAGCGTGACTGGAGACCAAGCAGTTTGTCTGGCAGACCAAGATCTGCTGATCCTAGATCCAACTATGGCGTTGTGGAGAAGCTGCTGAAAACGTATGAGACGTCCGCGGGCTCTGCACTGTGGAGCTCTAAATGCACGCGGGAATATTGGACCAAGTGTGAAAGTTCCATGTCAAGTCGATATTTAGAAGGGATTCAAATGGAGCAGGAGTTTCAGCCGAGGACAGTTTGGTGCGGGGGGCTGCAAGTGAAGCCAGGAGTAGATCGCAGAAAGGTGACAGAGGTAAGAAAGCAAGCTACACTGTGTGGTAGGACTACATCTGTATTTTGCATAGGCTCTGGTTCAGTTCAGTGGCCCATTCACATCAATAGAAGGCAGACACATGTTTTGGCATCCTCTTGGCTTCTAAATCCTTTGCAAATAAATGGAACTCAACACGAACTTAACATGTAGTTTTTAAGGATGGGACCAGCACCTGAGAACTTTTTTTAAAAAATGAATAAATGACATTAATATAATAAGTCGATTTAAGAACTTCGGGAAGATCAAAGACCTGCTGTCTACTTTTTTTAAATTGAGAATGTGGATTTACATAATTTTACTCCTTAAAGGGTTATTTTTAAGGACCTAGAAAATATTTGTCAAAATAACTCTCCAAAGAGATCAGTTATATTAAAATCCATGCCAAAGTCCATATTAAAATTGAAATTCATGGCAGGGATTTAGCTCAGTGGTGTAAGCACCTTCCTGGCAAGTATGAGATCATGCGTTCAATCCTTGGCACAAAAAAAATTGGAATTCATATTAAAACATGATGTGTAAGGTTATACATATTAGGTACATACCTTCTTTAGGTTTTAGTGTTTTTCTTGCTCTTAAGTGTCCTAAAACATCGATCGCATACTTGGGATCTGTAGTAGATGAAGCCTATCATTGTTGCCTGTGCAGTGAGATTAATGCCTTCTTTTATGTCTCAGGAATCCATGGCTGTGAAAGCCACACATGGAAAAGGATTTTTGCGTCCTGCTAGGCCAGCAAATCGCCGCCTCCCATCCAGATGGGCATCCAGATCTCCATCAGCGCCCCCTGCCTTGCGGAGGACTGCCCCCAGCTACACCATTTCCCTCCCGTCTGAAACACCAGTGGTTTAAGTCTGTAGTCTGCATTGCTAGATTACAAAAGTTCTATTCCTGATTGCCAGACCAAACATTCTGAGTGTTTACAGCTAGTCCTGTTCTCTCCTGTGTCTTTCAAGATCACTGGGACAAGCAATGTAAATCTTAACTTAGCATCAGTCTTCAGTGTTTTTAACCTATGGATTAATGATTTCCTTGTATTTTTATTTCTTAGATCAGAATTTTTTAATGTCATAGTCATTACTTCCCCCATATGATTTAACTTGAAACAATGTACAATATGTATATTCTAACTTTCTTGCAAGTGGCAGAAAGCAAGGTTATATGCATGGCCATGTGTTTGTAGGTGCATGTCTTTCAATAGGAAGTACTTGTATGTATTTAGATAAGAAAAACATGTGCTAGTGTTGACTTTGAAATTATAATATGTGCACCTATATATTCTTTGTGTTTATTTAAAAGTTTTGAAAAAATACATTACTATTTATATTTTGTATACCTTTTAGTAGGTATCTGCCTAAAAGCATTTGAAGTTCATATATCAATTAACCACTTACTTGGCTCACAAGTACATTGAAAAATAAGAATTATACACATATATAGCATCAGGAGTTTTCTAAACACACCTTATAAATGACTTCTTAACCTATTTATAAGGATAAACAAATACTGTTGGCTTTTCTTGTTTATTCTTTTAAATAGAAGTCACAAGTTTAACAAATCATCCTTCTAAAGCAAGCTAAAGTGTGGACAAGTGCTTTTATATATCACGTGGTGGTCTCCAATGGCTTTAACTGTATACTTGATTTTCTGAGCCAATGTTATGAGACTACCTTATGAACAACATGACTAAGTGATGAATTTATTTTGTCAACCTCAGTAAAGAGCATTCCTTAAATGGGATGCAAAAACTTTACATCATGTTGAATTTTCCCTTTCTGTTAAAATCGTGCTAAGCTTTTAGCTTTGCTTTATCTGGAGTCATACATATTTAAAGGTAAGTCATTCTTTCTTCCCTTTCTTAACCTTTTCCCTAAACTAGTAGACAGCCTAATTCAGGTTTTTATTATTATTATTATTAACAAGAAAGATCAGGAATAATACTTCATTGAAAGCTCTGGTTTACAGTATATTTCCTATGGTGTGCTATCAAAATTAAAAAAGCCTTAAACTAAACTTTGGCACCCATAGTAGCATAAGGAACAGAAATGTGTACTTGGCTACAATTTCCATACACAGAATGAATAAAACTTATCTTGAAAATTGATATAAATAAGAATGTTGAAGAGCTTAGAATTTTACACAAAGGATCTTACAAGCAACTTTTTCTCTTCTGTCTCCATTTATAACAAACTTTGTTATGGTGTTAGTTACACATTAACTATATTTAGGCTTTTCTTTTACACCAAAAGATGGTACGAAATTCTTATATCAATCATAATGAAGGGCCTTCTCCTCATGATACTCTGACGACTTAGAGGAATTCACTTTATTATATACTGCCTAGGGGTAAAGTAAACAATTTGAAAACTGCAGACAGCCTTAAAAGGCTCAAGACTGTAGCATGGTGATGGCTTGAATCGTGCTTTACAAGAAGGAGAACTCCAGTGGATAAACTAAATTCTAGAATGCAAGTTGTGATTGATCTGATGGTAAATAAGGTTTACAGACCTGTTCTTCTAACTCTCATTTCATGGAGTTAGCTTTCTCTGCAAGAAATTTGTGAAAAAAAGGAACGTAGACCCACAGTGTTAGCCCTCAACTCTGTGCTTTTTCTACCAGAGGGGAGAAAATCCTGAGAAAGTGACACCCCAGGGCATGAGAGGCAGGCCAGTTAGGAGGGCAGAGCTACGCACGGTGATGCCTGCGGACTGTGCCTGCCTCTTCCTCCTCTTCTCGAGTCTCAGGCAGTCTGACACCATCTGTGGTCCCTGCATTTGGTGACACATCTGAATACTCAGGATCTTGTCTTTACAAAATGAAATTCCTGAGTTCTTTTCCATACTTACTAAAGCAACAGTCATGGGAGTCAGGACTGAGATTGCGGGTATCTTTTAAAAAACAAACAAAACAAAGTAATGCAGACTACTTGATGAGCAGCCTGGTTTGCAAGCAGTGACATGAATGGATACCTGAACAGATGTGTGTCATCATTCTTGGTTATTTTCTTCCCTGAGACTTGCCTTTGTCATCCATAAACCAAGACTTCTTTGCCAAACTTCACAAAAGCCCCTTTTCCTTTATTATCTGAATGAACCACTAGAACCATTTTAGCATTTTGTTATGCTGACTAAAATGGTAGAATTTTGGATCTGAAAAATAATTATCTAGTCCAACCCCTAGAATGTAAAATGAAAGAAACTAATTTTGCTTTCTCCTTTTAAATATTTTATAATGTTTTCATGGAAAAACCTGTCAGGTAACATTTGAAAACATTTTGGCTGTATTGTGATTTTTAACTCATAAATTTTCTACTTGAGATGGGCATTTTCTTCCCCCAAGTTTATCTTTCATGTTCTAAGCATTGCAGGACTTAAGGAATTTATTGATATTTATAAAAAATATTTAAGTACACCTATTTGTAAATGTTTTCCCTAGAATAATTTGGGAAGGCCGGTCTTGCATTATTTCACAAAGAATGAGAGTATCAGCTGAACTGAGGAAAGAGTTAAGAATGAAACAGAGAAGAGTGCTGAGTGTGTGTGTGTGTGTGTGTGTGTGTGTGTGTTTCTGTGTGTGTGCGCATGTGTGTGTATGGTGCTGCCCGCTCTCACAGAAATTCTAGATTTGCCTTGTGTCTGAGAGCCCAGTGTAAAACTATAGATGATGCTTTGTATAATTCACTCTTTAAACACTTACGTATAAATCTTCACTTGTTTTCTTACAGAGATAGTGGAGATGATATTTCATTTGGTTTATTTTGCCCTAAAACATGATTGCTTTCAATAGCAGTGATTTAGCCAGGGTCCATATCACCTGGACCAAAAAAAAAAAAAGTATCTGCTTCCCTGAAAAGATCTCTAAAATTATTTCTAGGCATACTTACTGATAAACGGTTACTTGATATTGAAATCTCCTTTGATTCTTGGACGTTAATAAATAAAAAAGTTTGGAAACAGCCTTGTGATATTTGTATACGTTGAGAATATTTCTATTTTCCGCTTGTACAGTGTATGCTGGTAAAGCCAAGTCTTAAGTCTAAATTCAAGTATTTGAAATACAGCTTCTCCCCAGCTTCCTTTAAATAATGGCATTTAAGGCAAACCTGCCTGATTCCCTGCTGCTAACCACACACAAGCCCATGCAGTTTCTCACACAGTGACAGTCACTCTATGTCCAATTAACTGCTCAGTAAATTTGATAAAAGTCTTCTTTGTCTGATACAGGGATTCACTGTGCAGTTCAGGCTGGCTTTAAACTTACTTTGTAGCCCAGGCTGGCCTCCCGGTTTAGCCTCCTGAGTGCCAGGATTAGCTTGGGCCACCACGACCGGCTAACAGTCTTCTTTGAAAAGAGCATTGACTTCGGAAATTTGCATTTATGTGATGAAGTTGGTTACATGTTTTAGACTGACTCAAATTACTAATGTTATACTATTTTGCTTTGAATTCTTCCTGTTTTTCTTAAGTGGAAAGTCCTTTTCTCAGAATTTAAAACCGTCTTATTCATCTCACCTAGAAAATTTGGTGCTTAAAAAAATGGGCTTCATTAGCAAAACAAAATTTTTTAAATATTAGAAAGTCCTGAGGCAAGTGCCAAAGGTGACAGCTACTTAATTATTTTGATATATAGATTCTTCTTATCATAGGCAATAAGATCACAACTTAAAATTGAACCCATATTTCAATCATCTAATGCATCCAATTGGTTAGACTGGCAAATTTAAAAGAATAAGAAAAATCTAGAACCTAGTATGAAGCTTTGAGGTGCAGAGCTCAGGGGTGCGTCCAGTTACGAGGCACTTGGGACAACCTGGCTGTGATTGTTTGGCAGTACTGGGGGATTGAATCCAGGGCCACTCTAACACTGAGCTACAGTCTCAGCCTTTTTAAAAAAATTGGTTTGAGAAATTGTCACCCTAAATCCCCCAGACTGGCCTTGATCTTGGACTCCTCCTGCCTCGGCCTCCTGAGTGACTGAGATTACAGGTATGTACTGCCATGCCCAGTTAGCAACTGCTCTTAAAGACAAAGCACCTGGCAGTCAGCATTTGCTTGGCTGCCAGTGCTACCAGGATGGCCTGATACCCCGTCCTCCTACCCTGAAGATGCTCCAAAAATGACTACTATAATACATTTTTTGAGATGACAGATAAAAATAAGTGGCTCTTTAGACTCCTGGTCTAGGCTCTTTTTCCGATGTTCTTTCCCATAGAACGGGAAGAGGAAGAAAAAGAGTGAACACTTATTTTTTCATTTTTGTTCGGTTACATTTTATACATGACACTGAATTTATTCTTTCTTTCAATTCTGTGACCTTAGTCAAAACTCACCACTCTTCATTTACATGGTTTTAACAAATTGAAGAAGTGCACAAAGCTGACTTTAGAAAACTCTTTCCTACTTTTGGTGCCTGTCCTCTGATTTTATATAAGCTTTTACACAGGCCATGATGTTGAAGGTGAAATCAGTAAGTGTCCACTAAATTCTGACCTCCTCAGTCCCCAAGGGCCACAGAAGGTTCCACGCTGTGTAACATACGTGCACTGCAGGAGAGATGAGTCTTCCTCAGGACGCACCATCTTGGTCCACTGTGCTGCCATAAGAATAGACCTGGGCTTGGGTAACTTACACAGAGCAGAAATGCATCTTTCACTGTTCTGGAGGCTGCAGGCCTAAGATCAAGATCCTGGCAAATTCAGTGTCTGCGGAGGACCATTCTTCACATTGAGGACGGTCCCTTACTGCCACATCCTCACATGGAAGAGGACAAATGCTGTGTCCCTGAATGGCAGAATTACAGAGCAGCACAAAGCAGCTGGCCTTTTCTCCAAGGGCCTCAGATCTCACTTAGGAGGGAGGAGCCCTCGTGATTTAATCATGGCCTAAGCCTTGATCTACTGCAGCGGAGACTCAGTTTCTATGTGACTTCTGTAGGGGCACATTTTAACCTTAGCAAGCAAGCGGTTCCTTCTAGCTTTACCCTCACTCCCATTTAATTGTGCCCTGCCATCCGTTCCTTTTTGAAGCTTCATATTCCAATTAAATTATTTATTCATGTGCCAATGTTATAAGAATCATTAAATGAGTTTAATCTAGCTATTCGAAATCTGCACACCTTTTTCCTGCCTAATGCTGATCAGTTTTAAAATAATACCCAATGAGCAATCCTGAGTGGTACATTTTTATTTCAATCTTTGCTTAAAAGTGTGGGTTGAAAATTAACCCAGTGACAACTTTCCCAGCCCCTCACGCAAGGTCCTTTGTCGAGTTAATGTTATCTGTGTTAATGTTATCTGGAGTGAAATTGTTCATTTGTAATGAAAGCCAGAGAAGTAGCCACAGTATTTTTTTAAGAAAAGTATGTGTAAGAATAATAAGGAGCATTATTATAAAATTTGTGAGGCACGTCATTGGGAATAAAGACTTTTTTCTGGGGGAAGCTCAGGCTAACAGAGAGGAGGTGAGACCAGGGAGGTGGGGTAATCACCTGTTCAAAAGCGAGACAGAGCTGTTGCCCAGAAAGCCAGCCTCGGTGAATTGATGAGGTGTCGTGCTTAACAACAGCAAGAGTAAGATTCCAGCTAGACTCAGGGCCTGTAAAAGCACCACAGCAAGGACTCGAGGGGGACAGCAGTCACACAGGAGGTCATCCTCGAGATTTCTTCAGGAAGCAGCGCTGGACACTGCACCCAGGACCTGAGTAGAAATGAAGTGTCCAGGAAAGGGAGCTGGGAAAAGCAAGGTCTTAGATCAAGGAACTCAGCACGCAGAAAGCCAGGAAGCCAGGACCCACCCGCAGGCAGCTAGAGGAGCAAGCACCACTGATCTGGCCCACTAAGCAGCAGGCTGAGTGCTCCCCTCAGGTATTTTCAGGACTGCAAGGGACAAGGGTGCCAACAGAGGACCTCGCTATGAGGGGCTGGGAACGTTGCGAAGATGAGCCCTCTCTCCCCACATTTACTGTCATTTTCTCCTGACTCTGTCCCCAGAACCTAAAACTTCCCTAATGTAACTGAAACAATAAGCCACTCATAACTTCATATGATAGATGATACAAGCAACATTAGGTGCTCAGAAATTAAAAATTCTATTTCACTGCAACACATATTTAAAATAGACATAGTTAAATAGGGAGATCATTTTTAGATTTTAAGATACGACACAAAATCATACGAGGTAGCTGAACACTAGGAACACCTGTATTGTTTCGGTGAGAGTTCAAAGCAGTCAAGACACATAGACACAATCTGATGAAAGGTAACCTCTTCGCCTGAGCCCTGTCTGCCTAGGAGGCAGCTGGTCTGCATGGAGCCCAGGAAAGGACATTCCAAGAGCAAGCATTTCCTGCGTGGATTCCTTGCTGTCCAGCAGGAAAGGCCAGGGTCTGAAAATAGGAATGTCCTGGCTCCAGGACTCCTCTGCTCTGTGAGGCCCACGCGCTCCCTTAGCCGGGTCCGTGTCACACGGATGTCACCTGCCTCTGTCAACTCACCTATTTCCCACTCTCCCCTAACAGCTGCCGGCTTCTCACTTAGCCACCCTGGGTACTTAGAGAAGTTAGAGACCGGCAGCAGTGTTTCTTAAACGTTTCCACCAAGTCCCTTCTACTAATAGAGAAGAGAAACAGCCACCGGAGAGTCCATAACAGGGTCTAAAACAGACCTTTTTAAGGGAAAATGCTTTAAATTGGAAGGATTTTAAGTGGAAAAACTTTACTCCATGAACAAACGGGAATTCTGTTTTGTTCACTGACTATACTACACACTTGGTAAAACAGCTGATACAATGTTACATGAATTAATGAATCATTTGCTATCAGGAAAAGAAGTGGTTTTCCTCTTATTTAATCACTTATTTAATCACTTATTTAATCACTTATTTAATCACTGCTGAGTAGAATTCAGTTATTTCATAAATTTGAGCTCATTCAAATTTATATCATGGTAATTTCTCATCTTGTGTCACCGTATTCTCAGAGCCTGAACCCATTGAAAAATGGGCATGCAAATGAAACTGGTTTTATCTTTGTTTTGCAAAATTTCTAAATGCAATCACTGAGGTAAAATGAACAGAACATTGCTAGAGAGGTGGTTTAATGGCTTCAGATGATGGATGGTAGCAATTTTTAAAAATATCTTTCAACTAAAAGATCTAAGGACTTGTGTCATAGAAACTATTATGAGGCTTTCTCTTCTGTTTCTTGGAAAAATATAGGTGAAAGACTTCTTCTCTGGTGAAGGAGGAGATGGAGCCCAGGGCCCCAGGCATGTTAGGCAGGTACTTTGCCACTGTGCTGCATTCCCAGTTCTTCAAGGACCTCTGTGAAGGAGAAAAGCAACAGATTACTTCTGTTTGTGTCACATGCAGTTAACATAAGTTTTCAAGATTTACTAGTCAATGAACTCCTCTCCACGCTCACATTTTTAGTTCTGCTACATAATCTGATCATATCTGTTGAAAGTTTCTCTATTTTCATGCTTAGGAAGAAGCTACACTTACTGTCTCTGTTAAATAAGCCGGCTTTGAGAATCCCTATTGACCACTGGGCAGTGATTCATCTTGTGATCTACACTTTAACCACTGCCATAAATTCTTCATTCTTCAGGTTTTAAAAAAAGTCACTCCAAGGGGCAGGGGATATAGCTCAGTGGCACAAAAGCCTGCCTGGCAAGTATGATGTCATGTGTTTGGTCCTCTGAGAAAGAAAGAAAGAAAGAAAGAAAGAAAGAAAGAAAGAAAGAAAGAAAGAAAGAAAGAAAGAAAGAAAGAAAGAAAGAAAGAAAGAGAAAGAGAGAAGGAAGGAAGGAAGGAAAGAAGGAAGGAAGGAAGGAAGGAAGGAAGGAAGGAAGGAAGGAAGGAAGCCCAGTAATCGAGACCCTAAGCAGCATTTCTTTTGCCTATGCCAGCACACTCAGCTGTCAAAGAACAAGTTTTCAAACTCAGTTCACATTTCTTTTCAAATTAATTTTTAAAGATAAGCACTGAAGTAGTTTCCTGCTCATTTTAAGTAAAAGCTAGCAATTTTTTTTCCAGCCCATTCATACACAAAGCAAACCAAGAGAGGTTCTTGTAGAAGGAGGCGTGATTGGTATGGGACCCCACAGCTGCTAGGGAGCACAGGGTGCAAAAGGACCTTCTTCCCACAGAGTCAGCAGCATAGATTCATTTCCATGGGCACATGTTGTTTTGCAAACCAATGTGGTTTTGCATACATTAAGGAAAAGTCTCATTTTTTTTAAATTAAGTTACTTGTTCTCCATATGTTACCTTTATAAAATTAGTAAACAAATATCAGTACCTAATCAAATTGCTAACTTAATGTCCATGATTTAAGACTTAAAAAGCAGAATTAACATTCATCCCTTGGTCAGTCCTTCCAGAATGTCCTTCTTGCCTGTTGGAACTATTTGGCTGAACATCAGTCAGTAAGTGTGACTTTTTCACCTTTGCAGTTTCTTTCGGTTGTCCACACAGATTTGTATATAACTACAGCATGAAACTTCCCCGAGTTTGTCTTCTTTTGCGAGTAAGTTTTAACTTAATCATCATGTGGTACAGTATTTTTTTTCAATCAGGGTTTTTATCCCTAGTCACCCTATTTTTTTCTTCGTTAGTACAATACTTTTTGATTGTTCAGTTTACCTTTACCACAAAAGCTGTGATAGTCCATCCAATTACTCTCAGGGCTTTTTCTACTGGAAAGTATAAAGAATTAGACCTTTTGCATTTAACACAATATCAAAGCTATTTTAAATATTCCTCTAAGGATTTCTACTATTATTAAATGATATCCACCTACTCCTAATTCATTCGTAAAGAATATAATCTGTGATTTTTTTTACCCTGAATTTTACTGAGAAATCCTCATTTTACAGCCATTAGAATATTTCTGGCTTTACTAAATATTTTTAATCATCTTTCATATTTCATCCAGTCTCAGGTTTATAAACCAGCTAGTCAGACTGCTCATTTGTGTTTATTCTGCTTGAGTTTCACTCAGTTTTTTGAGTCAGTAGCTTTGTATGTTTCACCAATTTAGAAACACTTTCTGCCATTTTTTGAAGTCTTTAGTATGCACTTTTTATTTTTCAGGACCCCAGTGATATAAAAGTTGAATCTTTTGTTAGCTCTCAAGTGACATTGAAAACATTTGAATAATGAATCCATCTTACATTTCCAGAATGCATGTCACATGTTCATTGTTTGTGAGGGTGTGTGTGTGTGTGTGTGTGCATCTCAATTCAGATTTCTAGTATTTCACTGAGGATGTTTATGTATGAATTCACAAAAGATTTTGATCAGTTCTTTTCTTTGGTGCTACCTGTGTCACTATGGCATTAGGATCCTAACCTCTTCATGAGTTAGAGTGTTTTCTCAAAGAGACTAGGTAGTATGGGGGATTAATATTAATTATTCTTTAATTATTTGGTAGAATTCGCCCATGAAATCATGTAAATCTTGAGGTTTTTTTTTTCCAACTCTGGATTCGGTTTCTCTTGGAGTTGTTGGGAAAATCAGACCATTTGGTTGATTACTATATGAATAAGGACCTAATGGCTGCTGAGGTCCAGGATAAATTTCTATATGGAAAGAATAATAAATCTTTGCATCTACAAGGGTGCACATTTTTATGCCATATTTGGAGGGGGTTTGGGGACTATATTGCCTGAAGCTACGGTGATCAGGAAATGCTGCAAGATGTTCATCAACAGCCGTGCACCTAGATAGTGTGTGCATTGCTTGACAATTATCCACAAATCTCTCAAATCGTGAGCAGAGAGCAGCCAGATTATCAGTACTTTTTCTTCTTGGCAGGTGGTTCTGTCATCACGCTTCAAGCAATTTTGAAGGAAACCATATCTCTTCAGTGTCATCATTATTCTACAAACCTAAATCCATACTCATCCCTTTTCCATAAGCCTTTTGTATTCCCAGGATTACCAATGGAAATCCCTTCTAAGCACAGTGGACTTATGAGTGATTTCACCTCAGTTAGCGAGGTGTCATAATAAGCTCATCGTTGAGTATTGCCACTGCTGCATACAGAATGCCTTACTTGTACTTCAGCATTTGTGTATTTCACAACAGCTGGTAGCATTTTGTGGGTTACAAATACTTTCCAAAATTGAACGGCAATGCTGGCATCCTGTTCAAGATCCTCACTGTGTTGTTGGACCTAGTTCTAACATCGGATCATTCCACTTGGTTGCATGACCGTTTCATAACATTTCTACTAGTCAAATATGTAATCACATTTGTTTTCTTCATCATCTGAATCAAAGGAGGTCTACATTCCCTGTGTGCCTTGATTCTTGTTCCAGTTCACTGTCACAAGAACTTTAGCTTCAATGGTCAATGTCAAAGTTACTATCATCTTCTTCATATGTGCATGAATGATTAATTCACTTTTGACCTCTTCCAAAACTTGCTTCTCTGGCTTTTCATATGCCATTGTACTGAACTGAGCTACTTCTACCAAAAAATTCAAAAGAAAATTTTTTAAAAAACAAATCCTAAATGCACAGAAATTTAGCAATGAGCATTTCATGGGTAAAACTCACCTGTTGCTGCTTTGGACCTCCTATTCACACTTTGCCATTTGTCTGCCAAGTGAATGTACAAGAGGATTTCGGCTTCCCTTAGGCACAGCTACTGTGAGTCATACCCACATTCCACCTATGGTAAAATACATGTTTACAGAACAGAAGAGTGGTGTGGATTTATTTTATCCCCCGTGATGCTCAGATAAATCATGCAAAACCTGTTCAATAGTGTTATGTCAGTAAAAATCCCAATTCGACACTTTTGCACATATGCACACACCTTGACATGCATCATACTAAGTGGGCAGTCATGAAGATTGTATCCCCCAGGTACGGTTCTGAGATGCACAGCCAGCCACTATTATGCTAACATGCAAATTTATAGTAGAAAACTATGAGGTGGATTGTTGTAGCCCAGTGTTACGTTCCGGAGAGACATCTAAAAGTAGGAAATTGGTAACAAAGATGCTGGAGTATCTGGAAGAACAAAATGATATTGGGGGGTTTGAAGAAAGAGGGAAGAAAATAAGACCCAGAGATTAGAAACTGCTAATGTTCCTGGCTTGAGACACACTCTTGATACTTCTCTGTTGACAGATTCAAACATTGAGGGAGGCACTTTTCAAATGGAAAAGCTAAGCTTCCATCTGGACTGTAGAGTTAGGAATCACCTGACCGCCCACACCATAACCACAACCACCACCAACTACCACTGGAATCACCTAGAAGTGAGAAGCCTCTTTTTTTCTTTCTGATTTTTTTGTCATTACTAACTAGAAATATAATTTGTCATCTCCCATAACTGGGTACACATAGCAAAATATACAACCACAAATGAGGAAAATCCAAAATGGCTCTGTAGAACTTATTCTAAAATTAAACATTTGATTATAAATACCTTAAACAACAGAAAACAATGAAATAGTTGTTATTTGTTGGGTGATTTTCTGTATATGCCAATATTTTAGGTTAAGAAGAGTATTCCCTAAATGTAGCAGAATCATTTATTTATAGCTCTCTGTTAAATCAACAAAGAGAATCTATAGCTTATCTTGGCAGAAGGCAATACATATAAATGTAAAACTGTCAGAAAAAGAATGTTTGGTTTTTTTCATATTGTAACCAGAATATTAACTTACTCATGTAAGAAAAGCACAAGGAAAAAGATTTTCACTCTAAAGCAATGAATCTATTCAAAAGGCAGGGAGGAAAGATTTATAAACCATTGAGGATTAAACTTTAAACTATGTTTCACATCTCACTTTAAACAAGGACTCTAACTCAGAACCTTTAAAAATATTTCATACAATCTAAGTTTCTTTTCTAACTTACACTTTAAAATGTTCATAGCTGGCTAAGCAAAGCTTCAAAAATTATTTCAATCTAAAGTTCATTTTAAGAGGGAAAATATGTTAGGAGCAAAATCTAAATGAAATCATCTCTCTTAACATGTTTGTTTTCCTTGGGAGTTCCATTGTCTGTTCATAATGCAAGAAGGATGACTTGCAACTGATTATAATGCAGTGATTGGATTTCCTAGATTTAATCTAGAATTTAGGAAAAAACCCCTTGGGTCTCATTGAAGTACAACAAAAAGGTAGGTCTGGTCCAAGGACACCAGCATCATCTTCCCAAATGAGACACTCGTGTCATGTACTAACACATACATGTAACGATATGCACAATATTAACCCCCAGAGAAGTGAAGTGGGTATCTTGGAGAAGCACTAGCAAGGACAAGTGCATCCTACTGGCCTGTGTTAGCTTTCAGGGACCTGTTGGGGAAGGGAGGAAGGCAGGATATGCCATACCAAGGGGAGACACTGATACACTCTGCACTGTGTATCACTGCAGAAAGTGGGTACAGGACAACGATTTGGTTTGACAAAGTAACAAGGAAAGCTTCCTTTTTTAATTCCTGGGGCACTGAAAACATAGCCTGTTGCAAAGGGAAAAACTCCAGACTTCAGTGAGTTTGCTTTTGTTATACTTTCCCAAGATCAGTGATTGCTAAGCAACTGAAAAGAAGGAAATGTCAGCCGCCTCAAGCAGTCTTTCCTTAACGTAGTTCTCAACTGTAACAGCCAAGGAAAGGAGAAAGGAAATTCACAGGAGAATTGTAGAAGACCTACTCACAAATAGACACCTACTTTTTGACTGTAAGAGAAAAATGTACATCTAGAATGCTAGAGAGAGAGAGAGAGAGAGAGAAAAGAAAAAGGAGTAAGATCACTTCCATACAACAGAGTAGTTTCACCTTTTGCATAAAAGTGTTTGCGGAAACAAATGTGGAAAGAAAAAATTTTAAATACATAAACAATTTTTGTTTTACTTTATTTAGCTTTTCAAGTAACTTTTGCCTTTAATGTGACATTCCCAACTGAAAAATTAACTTAAATTTCCCTTAAAAATAAGGAAATAGACAGGGCCTGTAATCTCAGCACTTGAGAGGCTGAGGCAGGAGTATTAGAGAGTTCGGGGGCAGCCTGGTTAACATAGTGAGACTCTGTCCCAAAAAAGAAAAAACAAAGGAAATATCTTTTTACCTTATCAATAAATGTATTGTTATTAATCTAAATTATGTAGGCATTGTTTGCTAGTTTCATTGTATTTAACTATTAGCTTATTTTAAGTACTGACTGCAAATGGTGATTCATTCTACTCATGAAGAAATTATCATCTTGTTCTAAATAACAATAACTATGATGACCACACATCTAAGATTGCCACATTTTTATTTACACAATGTCCAGTAAGATTTAAGATATTACTGATAAAGAATTTAGAAGTTTTAGTATAAGTATATCCAGGTTTTGTGTTTAAACAGCTGTATACTTACTTACCTACCTATTTTTGTGCTAAGAATCAGTAAGTCAATTGCTTATTAATCAATAAACCTCTACTCTATGCCACAGACATTCACAAAGCCAAATTCTTCTGTCTTGGGTACAGTGTATTTTTTTTCTCATAGCTTCAGATGGTAAGATTGCCATGGTAAAACCATGCTCTGAAAACATCCTTTTTGAAAATTCTGAAACTCCAACTTGGGATATTCTGTATGCTACCGGATAACCACAAGTGCATCCAGTTTTACCTAAAGAGTCCTGGTTGGATCATGACTTCTCAGTAATTATTAATCCCACATTTTACTCTCAAGTGTTCTAGTTTGAACACTAAGTTATATGATGAATCCTGTACAAAATGCAGCTCAAAACCTGCACAAGAACATCAGAGGACAAAGTGAAAAAAGATTTTAAAACCAGAAAGCAGAAGCCAAAGGAAGAGCCAGCCCGAGCCAGTGATAAAAGGGTCACTTTGAAAATCAGGGATGGACCAGGCTGAGTTCTGGGAGTGATTGGTGGAACTTCTGCTTGTAGCATGATGGCCCTATCCTATGTTCCAGGCTTAAAATCCGACCATACACCGCTGAAAAAAAAAAACCGGAAGTGTCAAGTCAAAAAGAATTGGGAGCAGAATGGAGTATATTGAATGAGACAAAACAATAAAGTAATTATTAACTGCTAACAAGAAGATAAAAAGTTATGAAAATAAATACTAACAGAGTATATTTTCCAATATAAGCAAAATAAAGTTTATTATATATTTTTTAATAGTCATGTTTATTTCTGGATTTAAAAATTTTAAACAATCATTTACTAAGTCATTCTGCTTTATCTTGAAGAACTGTAGACTTAGTCGTTATACAAATCAGTAAGATCTTTTGTTTTCCTTTGTTTTCATTTTAAATTTTTTTCAAATCCATTTTATTCAAATATACGAAAGAAGAAGAAAAAAGAAACCTACAACAAAATTTTTAAAGCACATCAATCAGGGGGCAGCAATGGTACATACATTGCACATTGTCATCCCCAAATCATTCTCCCAGAGTACATCTGCCTTAAAGTGTCTGAACAATACCAACACAGATCTTTCTCTTCAGCAAGTGCAGAGAAAACAGTAGTATAACTATCTTAACTATGTTTTATATACATACACATACACATGTTATTTCTTTCAGTTTGTCACACTAATGAAACAGTACGATGTTTACACATGCATGTCTTATTTATTTCACTAATAAGTATGTTCCCAAGGCACATCCATGTACCTATAAAAGTGTCCAGTTTATCACTTTATAGCTGAGTAGTATCCAATTCTATAGAAATACCACATCTTTTTTATCCTTTCCTCGGTTGATGGGCATTTAGGTTGTTTCCGAGATCTGGCTGTTATAAACTGTGCTGCTATAAACATGGGTGCACATATATCACTGTGGAATGATGTTTTTAACTCTTTTGGGAAGACACCCAGAACGGGACTAGCTGGGTCAAATGGGTCTTCCAATCCTAGGTTTTTGAGGAATCTCCACACTGATTTCCACAGTGGTTGCACCAGTCTGCATTACCACCAACAGTGGAGAGGTGTTCTTTGTTCCCCCCAACCCCTCCAGCATTTGTTATTGGTTCATTTCTTAATACTAGCCATTCTTTCTGGGGTGAGGCAAAAGTTCAGTGTTGTTTTAATTTGCATCTGTTGAATGACAAGTGCTATTGAACATTCTTTCATGTATTTATTTGCTGTTTGTACTTCATCTGAGAAGTGTGTATTCATCTCAGATGCCCATTATTGGACTAGGTCTTTAAATCTGGGAGGACTTATGTTTTTGAGTTCTTTATACATTTTCAATTGTAATCCTTTGTCTGAGGAACAGATGGCAAACATTTTCTCCTACACTGTGAGTTGTCTCTTCACTCTGCTGGTGGTGTGAGCAAAAGTGGCAGGAGTGGGTCAAACTCATTCTTTCACCAGCAATTGCTCCCAAGATCACTAACCCACACATGCAGACATGGCATCTGCCCAATGACAGAGGCAGAGCCCTCATGGCCTCATCACCCCGTGGAGGTCCCACTCTCAATGTATTAGATAATGATGAAGTTTCCAACACATCGAATTCAGGGGTGCATTCACACCACAGTGTCAGGGACTATGATTGCAATTTCCATGGCAGCAATATACTCCCATAATTCAACAACAGTCATCAGTGCCCCAAATCAGGCTACATTTATTGAGGCACTATGCACACCACAATCCTTTGTCAAGTATCGAAAATGGTTACAGAAAGAACATATATACATATATATACAGGCTGTTGTGGCTTGGATATGTTGTGCTCCCCGGACCTCACGTGCTGGGGTCTTGCTCCCTGCTGCAACAGTGTCCAGAGCTGAGGTTTTTAGGAAGTGACTGGATCAGGAGGGTGCTAACTTCATCAGTGGATTAATCCACATATGCATTCATAACTCCAAAACAATATTATGATATACGTCCTATTTGGATGAAGCAAGTGTCTGAGAATGTGGCTTTAAGGGTGTATTTTGTCCCTAACCCTTTCCTTTGGCACTCTTTCCCTTTTGCTTTTTCTTTCTCCCTGCTTCCCAGCCATCACAAGGTGAGTAGCTTTGTTCTGTCATACACTCCCCTCACCATCATCAGAAACAGAGCCAATTGACAATAGATTGCGCTCTCTGAAACCATGATCAAAACTGACTCTCTTCCTCTAAGTTGCTTTTCCCAGATTTTGCACCACATCAGTGAAAAGTTGCCTAGCAAAGAACCATTTCAGAAATTAGCAGGCTGGTAAGCATAAAACAATACTGTCATCTTGCAGATTATATACATAGAATCTACAAATTGTAGTGGTTTGACATGATTTTGTGACTTTATGAGGGTTCAAAAGTTAACCCGTCAGCCATTCTCTTTTTTACTTTCAATGCTCTATTCAGTAAATTAACAAACATTCAATACTTTGTTATCAAACAAGTGCATTGGTTGATTTTGCCCCACATTAGGCTAATGTAAAGTATCTGAACACATTTAAGCTAGGTTAGGCTAAAGTATAATTCATGTTTGGTAAGTTGAGCACATTATAATAATTTTTTTAACTTGTGATAATTTTAAACTTGCAATGGATTTGTTGGCATGTATTCTCAGATAACTCTACAAATGTCTGGGGAAAGAGTATGCTAAACAGAGACAGCAGCAAGTGAGAATGTCCTGAGGTAGCAGTGTGACTTGTATGCTAGAAGAACAGCACAGATGCCCCTGCAGTGAGAGAAGGCTGAGCAAAAGAGACCAAAACAGAACACAGCCTAAAAGGGCAACAGGACGCCAGGCTGTGTCAGGCCTTCTAGGTACCTTTAGAACTTAGCTTTCATGCTGAGCAAAACAAAAGGCCATGGATGGGCTCTCAACAAAGGAATGGTGCAATCTTACACTTGTTTCAAGGGGAGTTTTCTGACAGCTGTGTTGAGAATTTAAAACAATAATCTCCATGTATAATTCGGAAAAGTGCACTCTACAAAGGTACTATATCCTGATTGTAAAAATAGATGCCTTAAACCTTTAGTGCACAGAGACGGGACTCATCCACCCTCCAATGGGCTTGTGGCTGAAAAATGAGGGTGGGGTTGGAACTCATCCTTCCATTCTGTGAGACCATGGCAGCTTAGTGCACACCCAGGGGTCAGACAGCTGCAACTATGTGCTGCCCTCCCACCCGGGCAAGGGAGAGGAAGGAGTGGGCAGGGGAGCTTATTGTTGGCAGGTGCAGGTTGTTCTGTTTCTCTGTCTTCTACTCCTATTCAGGTGGAGATTAGCTGCCTCGAAGAGCAATTGACAGAGTTTTCATTAATGACAGATATGGTTTTCATTGCTTCAGACACGTTCTCTAAATAACATAACACTCAGTTGTCACAATAAGGTGCAGAATCCCCAAACTGCAGCCCAAGATGTCCCCAGCACAGCCTCAGAACACAGAATGTTCCCTGCATTCTGCACCATGGACATTGACCACACTGAACTGCTCTCCACTGCTTCTTTGTTCATAACACCTGAATCAGAGCCACCGGGAAGCAATCAAACAAAGGTAAAAGCAAGCACTGGGAATGAGGTGCCCTGCATGGCTTTAGCCACATGTCTTCATCCTTCTGTTTCCTGGATGCTGCTATTCACTTCATACAATGTGTCTGACATCAAATCAATGACATGTGAAAACCCAGCAGATAACAAGAAAACAAACTCCTTTATAGCTGTCTGTTTGACTGAAAGCAAAAAGGTCATGGAGAATCATGGAGAGAATGTGGGAGGTGTGCAGGAAAAAGAAAGCCCAGAATAAGGCTGTCGTGGGTGGAGGGGTTCCATGGATCCCAAGAATTCCCCTTTCTGAATATACTTGGTCACATGGTGGGAAGGACACTAACATTTGTGGTTAGACTGGGAGCATACAGATGGGGACCTATCTTCCCTTATGTCATCTACCTTCACAGCACAAAATGACAAAATACATATAAAACTGTAGCTTACATATACCTGAAGGTCTGTAATACCAAGGTTGACTGAATTCAATTGCTGTTAGGTTTGAGGGTTTATTTAATGAAAGATAGCATGATAAATCATATAATCAAGTTAAATATGATTAATAAACTATTAGATACTCCATAATACTTACTTTTTCATGTCTTTCATGACATGCTGTAAGTCTAAAATACACACTAAATTTTGAGGGCTTACTATCAAGAGACAAAAAAGACATGAAATATTTCATTAATAATTTTGTATTGGCTATCTACTGAAGCAATTTGGGAGTAAAAAGCTTTGCATAGGTAGAGTATATTTTTGCTTTCATATATTTCAAATTAAACTAGGCACTGAGCAGTGTAAAGCAATTTGGAAACCTTTCTCCTTCTCATTTTGTTTCTGAAGTAAGGGACATGACAAACCATTGCTAGGGATCACCGCTCCTTCAAAGGCTGCCTGATCACACACAAGATGAATCCCTAGGGAACCCAGGGCTGGCCTTCAAGCATCCGGATCAGCGGAGGAGCACGATGGCCATGCTGACTGCTGCTTTCTCCCTGTCTGTGGAGCCCCGCTAGGAGGCCGATTTCTAGACCTCAGGCTGCGAAGTGGGGAGAATTCCAAATTCAAATTGGCCCTGTAAACAGGAAAGCATATAAACCCCCTGGAAAACACAAGTGCGCTAGAAACCATAAAACCAAAGCCCTTTCCACACTGAAAACTGAAACAGTGGAGTCTCTTTCTTATCAAAAGTCCCCCAAAGTAAGAGTCAAGAGCATTCAAACCACTTCTCATAAATATTGTATGACATCCTGCTAGTGAAGTAAGATTTATTAAGTGCACTCACACAAGCTATACATCTTTAAAAAATGTGTGCAAAGCATTTTGATAGTTTTTAGCAGCACACCAAGTGATAGGGAACAACTCAGAATTCCACAGCAAGTCTGAGTTATCTTTCAAAGGTAATAAAAGTGCAAAACTTTTAAATGGTTCCATGCAGCTGGTAGAAATAGACATCTGATTTCAGAGTTGGGCAAGAAAGGCACAAAGTGAGTCTGGAACCATCTGCTGGACAAGAAATTAAGGAAATGCTCCTAAAACTACAGAAAAAACATGGGAGTGTGAATGAGGACACAGGAACCATCTTAAGGAGCGACTACTTCAACAATCTGACAAAAGGTCATGACCCAGGTAAATATGGCTCAGTAGTTTGGACGGGAACATCTCTGCAAGGAAAGGTTTCTGTGTTAAACACTTGGTCCCAGAATGACACTATTAGAAGGTCATGGCAGGCACCCCTCAAAGGGACTACAGAACTCTGCTCTCTTCCTCATCCTGACTCTTCCAGCTGGGATTCATGATGTAAAGCAGTTGGTTCTCTACATCCTCCTTCCCATTACCACCGGGTACCGGCACTAGAGGCCAAAGCAAAGGGTCTGCTGCATCTTACACTGGAACCTGCAGACCTATTAAGGTAGAATAAACCTTTCCTCATTATAAGTAATTCTTCAGGTATTTCACTTTAACAACTCAAAACTAAGATTTTAAGATTCAGGAGATGCCATCCTACCCAGATTCCTACAAAAATTATGCTATGTACTTCTCAGAGTGTCATCAGGGATTCATGTTCTAAATAGGTCTGTATCACCCTTAGGCAGCCAAAAGTAACCACTAATCTAAACCCTTACAGGAACAGCCCCTGCTCTATATTCATGCCTGCTTGCTATGTGACGTTTCCTCTTTTGTCCCTGATTTAATCAACCTGATCTAAGTAATTATAATCTTACTGGTTGGCCATTGTTCTGCCCCACCTCATGTCCACCTTGCCAGTTCCCATAGTTTCCCCACTTTGGACCAGCCTTACCTCATAGTTTTCTTCTGTAAATGTCCCTCGAAAAGGCAGTCTTTGGCAACCCACTTGGAATCTCTACTGTCTCTCAGACAGAAGCTTTCTTTCTCTCCTGTACTCAGAAAATATATATATATATATATATATATATATATATATATATATTTTTTTTTTTTTTTCCTCTTAAACTCCATTGTCCCTAAAATTCACTCTTTGATTTTAGAGACACCAAACTCGTACCAGACCTCTAGTAGGCTGGATTCTCTTTCCCCTGTATCAGTGGGAGCACCCTGTCCCATGCTGTGGCCGCTGTTCTGTGGTAGTTGTGGGATTGCTGGCTGTAATTTGTCTGCACATGCCTGCCTGATGCACTAACCTGAGAAGTCCTTCAGAGCCCGATCATCTAATCCATCTTTACCACCCTGATAACTTGTGGAGTGACCCATGATGTAAGTTGATAAAGAAACATGAAGATTTTAACGGGTATGTCTGTGATTCTAGAATTAGACATTTGCCTCCATGAAATGAAGAAGTATTTAAGTGAGATGAAGAGGGGAGTTGGCTTTCTAAACAAAACAAAAACAAAGCCCAAAGAAAAGTGGAGGGGAAACTGATAGATCTTTTTAAAGTACTTTTTTTGTGAGGCAGGAGGAATAGATGGTTCCTATCAGGTTATCGTCAGGATATATACATTCAGGGATTAAAACAGAGGAGATTTCATCATCACCTTCATTGAAACTGATCTGTTTGGAATCTTTGGCTGTTACCTCTCTCTCTTGATTTCTCAGAAGATAAAATAACAACGCAGTTTCATTTTGGGTTTGAAATATTCACCTGAGTGACTCCACTGTTTTGTTTGATTTGGTTTAGTTGGGGCCTAGTACAGGACCTGACGCCAAAACAATAGCCTGATCTAATTTTTATTTACCAATATAAATATTCAGTAAGTCTTGCAGAAGTGTCTTCCTCTCAGGGACAACCTGCCCTTTGTGCTAGCATTGAGCCAGTGAGATTGTTATCACAGGCCTTGGGGGCCGGCAGTACTTTCCAAGTTCTTACTTAGCCCAACAGGACAATGGTGAATGTGAAAGATTATCATTTATTTTATGACAGAAATAAGGAAAGAAAAAAGAGAAGCTTAAGAGGAGTGCTCAGGAAGAAAAGGATGCTTTGAAGGAAAAAGCTGTATCCCACAGGCAGAAGGGACCACTGAAAGAACAAGAGAGCAGTGGCTGCAGAGCCAATCGCAGCTGTCTTTCTCCACCTTCCCTGGTAGTTGATCCAGGAAGACCCACTTGATTTCATGCCAGGAAGTTGATCTCAGGTGCCAGGTTCAGTGTGTTCTCATATTGGGAGATTGGTGCTGGGTGCAGGGTTGGCCTGATCGGGTCAGGCTCAGGTACTGGTGTCATGCCCCCTGGTTTATAAGTCTCTTTATTTACATTGTGCCTAACTGCTCCAGCCACGTTGTCCTGACCTAGCCTCCTACTACACAAATCCCCTTCAGCATGGGATGTGGAGGAAGTGAAGGTCTCTGCCTTCATAAGCTATTTCCTGCTGCAAGGGCCTGGAAGCCCTGCCACTGGGGATTAGGTACTTGCCAACCAGCTTCAGAGGATGGGCTCACTGGCTGGACTGAGGAGAAGCTGTTAGAAAGCAGTAAGACTTAGTTAGCATCTACATCCAGAGATCTGTTGAGCTCCCGATTTAACGAAATAGAGCTTGGTGGACTTAAAGAGAGACATGGATAGGCAACCGGAGTCCATTCAAGCTGTGACAGAGAAGGGGTCATTTTGACTCTCCCTGTCTGTCCTTGAAGTAGAATTGGGGTCCTGTTTTCCAAAGAGGAGCCTCCGGTCTTCCAGAGTTTCTCAGGAACAGCCCTCCTGTGGTCAGATGGTCTTCTTCAGATATTTCGGGTGCAGTGAGCTTCACGCAGGCCTACCGTGGGTGCAGAGGGAGCCAGCTTGGCAGACCTTTCTGGTGGAAACCACTAATCCCAATCTTGTGAAAATTCAAGTGGCTATTTCCCATGTCCCATCCCTTCCCACATGAAAAAACCATGAAGTATTTTTGTTGTATTCCACTGTGTTGCCTGAGGAAGGACCAATTTGTTTTCTAAATACCACCGTTCTGTCTATGCTAAGGACCATTTATCTTCCTGGGGTACAGGCTGGTTTTAACGGTTCCTCAGGGACGGGGAACAAGGTAGGCTCTTGCCTCCCAGTTAGCCTTTTTGTTTGGTACTGGGGATTGAACTCATGACCTGACACTTGCCAGGCAGGCAGGCACTTAAGCCACTGAGCTAAATCCCCAGCCCCTCCCAGTCAGCCTTTTGATGTCCCAAAAAGACTTTATACTTTCACAGATAACATCCACAGGTTTTCGTTACCTTTCTCAATGAAGCACAAGCACGCTTAAAATGCCACGATAATTATACAGTTTTTCTCATTCAAGTTTTAAAATATACAAGTGCATGCAAGTTCTTAATAGCTTCACCATCAGATTGGAATAGCAAGCACGACATTGTACAAATAAAAGCACATTTAAATAGCACATTTAAAGCACATTTAAAATAGTTTTAAATGCAGTTTTCATCAGTAGATTAGATCATGTTCACTTAAGAATAAAAGCAGGTCTATTGCTTTGATGGAAATATGGGAATCTCTCATTCATGTACTACAGGGCATAGATGCATTTTTACTTAATCTGAATCATCTGGTTATCTACAACTAATGTACAATAAGATGGCATATCAATGAATTTTTAGTTTTGAAATAGTTATAAAGTAGTTAAATTAAATTCTGAAGTCTAAAAATACCTGAATTAAATACATATTCTCATGTCTCCAGATTTTTAGGTAAACTCATTTCTTGATTTTAGGTTTGTCAGCATATATAAGTCTTTCTTATGCAAACAATCCAAGCAGTCAACATTTCACAGAGGTAGATCAAGTATGTCCAATTCAAGATCTTGCAGCAGAAAACAGCTACAGTCCAGTCCATTAATTATTCAGGTAACATTTCCTGTTACTTCTGTCTCTTAGAAATGGCCAGTCACTGTGATGTACAGATGGTCGCTGTGATGCATATTGGAAGAACCAGTCAAACACAGCCAACTGCTCTTCCTCTATGCTTCCCCTTTCAACTCCATAAAAACCTCCTCTCTGGGTCTTCAGGGCCTGATCTCTTGAGAGTGATCCCAATCAGTGCTCATCTACATAAATAAATCTGCCTCCAAATCCTGGGTGTCATTTGGGTGTTCTGCTTGTGACTGCAGTCTTATAGACTCTGTGGAAAGTGAATAAATTGTCTGAGTTGAAAGGATTTCACTTTTTTAAGTGCTTTATTTGAAAGGGAACAGTGTCAAAGGAGGAAGAGTGGTGGAAAATGATGGAGCCATCCTGCTCTATAGTTTTCATATCTGTGCCTTTAAACAGGCCGTGCTCTTTTTAAGCAGGCAGCAGCCACTTTTGGTGCTTTTAAGTAAGTGTGAGAAACTTTTAAAGTGGCAAGAGCTGCTCTAGGGATTAACTGTCTCTGGGAGTGCCTGCCAGCAGCGGCCATGGCTCCAAGACCAGCTCAGGTACAGAGGTGACCCTGGTTGCCTACCTAACAGCCCTGTTCATTCCCCAAGAGAAACAGGAGCCCTAACCATAGATAATAACCCTTTCTTTGAGGGTCATGCCTTACAGGACTCAACTGTCGCCTAGGGTCTCCACTCTCCCTGAGGGCACCAGTTCTCCGCTACTGCAACAGGTGTACAGTGGCCAGGATGTAAAAGGATCACATTATGTGACTAGTTCTGTGGTACTGAGCCCTGAGCTGAGCCTACAGTACATATGCTTTCTGCTTTATACTCCATCTGCTTGCCTCTTCTAGCCACTGGAAGGATAGAGGGGTCCTCAGCTTCCAATAAATTTTATCACACTGTGCTTCTTCTTAGTCCTTGTCCATATCAGGAAAAGGGGCTTCCCTAGAGGACAGAAAAAAACAAAAAAGCAAGCCAGTCTTTAAACTAGTCCTTCTCAACTTGAGTTTATAGGTTTCAAAGAGAGAGACACATAACCATCCCCAACAGCCTTGCTTCCTAGCCCTCCTATTACCTCCTTGTTAACTCCTGGCTGGCTCACCAAATATGGTATTAGATGGGGTCTGAACCAGCAGTGTTTCTCAGGTTCTTATTTCTTTTGATCAATAGATTGGCCAGGATATTTTGGTGGTTGTAAAAATTTACCAGATATTTTAGGGTAGAAATAAGAAACAGAGAAGAAAAAGGAGAGGAAGCCCAAACGAAGTGCTCAGGCAGAAAAAGGTGCGTTGAAGAAAACAGACATCCTGCAAACACAACAGACCACTGTGAGAACAAGAGCACAATGGCTCCAAAGTCAATTGCAATGAAACACACCCCCATTCCTGGTAAGCAGCCGAGGTGCAAGCGAGCAGCAGTCAAGCCAGGAAGAGAACTAGTCAGCATCTCCCAAGATCCAACCATATTGGAACCTGGGGCACTGAGCAAGAAAGCAACACACCTACCTTCCTGATAAGTGGCAGAGGCTCGAGCGAGCCAGGAAGAAAACCAGTCAGCATCTCCCAAGATTCAGCCATTTTGGAACTTGGGACGCTGAGCAAGAAAGCAAACCCACACGCCTAACTGGTAAGCAGCCGAGGAGAGAACAAGCAGTGGGCGAACCAGGAAGAGAACCAGTCAGCATCTCCCAAGATCCAGCTATGTTGGAAGTTGGGATGTTGAGCAAGAAAGGAACACACTGCCCTTCCTGGTAAGTGCACGAGGTGCGAGCAAGTGGCAGGCAAGCCAGGAAGAGAACCAGTCAGCATCTCCCGAGAGCGTACTGACACGTGAGCTGAAAATCAAACATCCCGTTCCACTCCTCTGTTAGCAACTGTGGCCAGAGGTCTGAGTACCTTTTGGGAGGATGACCACATACAATATAGCAAATATGGGGATTCCCTTTTATCTTTTCTTTGAAGGCAAATGTTGTTTTCACTGATTTGCTTTGTTCTGATTGTTTTGCTCTATTCAGTATTCTGTTTTGATAGGTTTTATAATGCTCTCTTTTGGTTTGATTTTGCTATACCTGATTGAATGGACAACTACTGTGAAGATAACGAGATATACTATGGTACCTATTACTGATATCATGGTATCCTGCTGTGAAGTTGTATACCAATTTCACTGCATTGTCTAGATTGGCTTTGTTCTGTCTTGTTCTGTTGTATTTTGCTACCTTCAAAATTAAAAAAATAAGTAAATAAAGCCAATCACTGCTGTCCTTTTATGTCTTCTTTGATATTTGATCCAGGTGGTACCACTTGATCTTGTGCTAGGAAATTAATTACTAGGTGCCAAGTTCAGCATGTTTTCATGTCAGAAATTTGGCACCTGGTACAGGGCCCAGGTTGCTCAATGTCAGGCCTTCTGCACCTGTTAACAAGTTTCCTCAATTGGTAAGTCATGTCCAGCTTCTACAGCCACATTGCCATGCTCTAGACTCCTACTATACTACTAATATTTTGTCTTCATTCACGCTTATGGGGCACACATTCATGGGTGTCTTTGATTATTCCTTGATCACTGCCCATGCACTTAAGAATTTCCTGGCCTTATTCTCCATAGAATTCTTTAACTCCCATTTTCCCAGTTTTCAGACCTTCTGAAGTTGACATTGCTTCATTTGGAAACTGCAGCTAATCTTGGTTAATGGGAGAAACTGTATCTCTATTAACATCTGGCCTCTTTTTTATCTGAAGTAAGGGAGATGAACTTTGACAGTCTAGAAAGATCCTTGTCACACAGATAATGCAGTGGATCTGATGAGCTGCCAGCTAAAATCTTGAATCTATACCATACCTGAAGGCCACTGTATCAGGTTCTGACCTAGATCCCCAGTATCCCAAATGAGTGCACTGCAAAGGCTTAAAAAAGCAGGGCAAGTGGTATGATTATAGGGCTCCAGGAGGATCAAAACCCCTTAGCAGAGTTTGAGACTCTGAGGACTAAGACAAACACTTCCCTGGACCACCCATATATATTAGGTCCAAACAAACAAAGAACTGGGAAACTGAGGAAAGTGTGAGAAAAGAGCAGGACCTTGGGAGTCATTTTAAAGACTTCTCCATGTAGTAAATTATGCCAATTTAGTAGAACCCTCTTATCTCCATGATGACAGTTTATGGTAGGAATGAGACTACAGAAGTGAGATCCCTGTAGCTGTAGTCTCTATTTGCTTAATTGGTGTTTGAGCGAGGTGTCCTCAGCTTTGGCCTTGTCTTGCCTTTTGAGGTATCTCTGGCCTAACAGGCCGCTACAGGCCTCAGCCAGGATCAGTGATTCATAGAGGTTCACTTACTAGGAATCAGCACCCATTGCAAG
The DNA here is from genome assembly GCA_004027295.1 of Dolichotis patagonum. Lineage (NCBI taxonomy): Eukaryota > Metazoa > Chordata > Mammalia > Rodentia > Caviidae > Dolichotis > Dolichotis patagonum. The sequence continues at coordinate 56,273 of PVJX010008791.1, forward strand.
GCAAACATAGAAAACAGTTAATTTTAAATCTTTCTCATAGTCGCTTCATAGTGGTCTCCAACACCCCTGCAGTGGAGGGTGACTGATAACTCAAGGTGACTTTTGTGATGGTTAAAATGAGCAAAGCCACATAGTCCTACTGAAACAACTAGCTTTAGTTGCAGCTGTTCCTGTGGGCCAGGCTTTACTGCCTAAGAATGGTCCTCTCAGATGTCCTGAGTTAAACTTGTAGGCAGAGCTGAAATATCCTGAATAACTCTTCCATCTCCTAGTCTCAGTTGTTAGGGGTGCAAATATAGAAGAACATTGTGCATCAAATATTTTAGAAACCATAAACTGAAAATAATCAAAATATGAGATTCATCCAAGGAGAAAGGGTAGGAGTTTGCCTTCCCCTTTGGGTCAGCAAGGCAGCAAGGTCACTGATAAGCAGATTATTTTTTATAGCTGAGTGGTGATATCATGCAGGTCAAGTGAACTACCAAGGAAAACTTGTACTCTAAGTTCTGGATCACATGTAAATGGTACAAAGCATCTAAATGCCATGTATGGAAACCTAATAACCACAATGGATATAAACAGTATATGTCACAAGCATGAGTGCAGTATAATAACAAAATAAAAGGAGGAAAGAGGACTTAGAGATGGAGAAAGGGGAGGTGACAGAAAGAGGAAGGGGATTAAAAACAGAAACAAGAGAATGAGGGAGAAAAAGACTGGTGTAAGGGAGAGAAAAAAGTAGTTGGGATGTGTTATATACATGAAACAACTCTACACAGGAATGTAAACATTGGGTACTGCAAGCATGCATTTAAAAGGCAGGGGATCAAGAGAAGGGTGGAACAGGCAAACAGAGATAGGAAAGGAGATGAACAAGAAATTGAGATGTGTTACATGCAGGTACCAACTTCCCACAAGGAGTGTAAACATTATATACTACACACGTACCAATAGATGGAAGTAAAATAAATAACTAAAAGAGGAAAAAGAAGCAAGCTGTGTTATGCACATGTACCTACTCCCCCAGAAGAACATAAACTGCATGTACACCACATATGTACTGATAAAATTTAAAAAACAACAAAGCAACACTTTATATAATAAACAAATGTGAAGGCACCTGTAGGACTAACATAACATAGGCAGAATTACCATTTACTGGACTAAAGTTACGCACCCATACTCACGAGCACACACACACACACACACACACACACACACACACAGATCACTCTTGACATTACATAGATGAAGCTTCTGGCTTTTCCAGAGTGGCAGCACTTCTGAGCATCATGATGTTTCACAGGAAGGACAGCAGATGGGTTTTCTGTGGCTGGGTTGTGTTAGCCTTGGATTATTGCTGTAACACCGGTTAGCAGGCCACTGCTGCAATGTGCTGTATACATATCCTGCCAAAGGTGAGGGCTCCTGAGAACTCCTCATCTTACCCGTGGGAATGGTGTCAGCATTGCACAAAGTTGTGATTGTCTCTCCCCATTTCTCTAGTGAGGGCCTCATCAGAGTCATCCAGTGATCTTCTGACCTGATAACATGTAAGATCTCATCAAGTCTGTCTTCTTTGTTTTCATTTCACAAAATCTGCTTGAGGTAGTGAAACTAAGGGGAGGTGTTGTAATAGGGATTTTTTTAGATAACAGGAGGATTGAATAAATTCTATATATATTCAACATTTTTCTAAAAGTATGAATTCAAGCTTACCTCCACCTTTAATAATTTATGTCTAAATGACTTCATATATGCAGTGCTTACAAATACTTGTTTCATTTTGGTTTTTAATTTTTTTATTTTATTGTAAAGAAAATAACAACAACAACAAGAAAAACCAGAATAAATCCAATCAAACCAAAGCAGCAAAATTGGTACTAAACTTCAGAGCAGGATACTAGGAAAACAACAATGGCCACCAAAGTATATCTTCTTATCTTCACAATAGTTGTCCATTCCACCAGATATAGCAAAATCAAACCAAAACAAAACAGAATAAGGGGCTGGAGATTTAGCTCAGCAGCATAAGCACCTGCTTTGCAAGCATGCAGTTATGAGTTTGATCCCCGGTATCCATTAGAAAAAAACCAAGTAAAACGGAATACATCTAATCAAAACAGAATATTGAATAAAGCAAAACGATTTATCAGAACAAACTAGTGACAACAGTATTGAATTTCAAAAACAAGATAGAATGACATCGCACATATTTGTCATAGAGTTTACACTGTCATCCTCCCTATAGATGGTCAGCCAGCCAGTCCCAGGCCTGCAAAGTCAACCAAACAATACAAGCATTCAATGGCTTTTTGTATGTCAGTTGCTATCAACTCAGCCTGTCCTCTGTACCAGCCGGTTGCTTAGGGGGTGTGGGGGGAGTGGGGGAGTTAGTGATTCTCAGCCTATGCACCAGTAGGCTCATGGGAGATGCTATCTGACCTTTCTCTTTCTGGACCCCACATGGCTTGCACAGCTTACCAGAAAGGCTGGCTAGTTCATTTGTTGGCAGCTCCTCCCAGTAACAGTATGGCCGATTTTGTGTAGGTGCTGACTTTTCTCTTCCTGGGTTCCACATGGCTTGAAGTATTCACTTACTAATGTTCATTTGCTTATATATAGACTTATACATTCATTGGTAATTTATGAGTCTTGGTGATGATTTTTAAAGATTTTTAGCTTTTGGAAAAAACTAAACCCAAGATGACCATAGAACCTTGTGAGATGCTTATGAAAGGAAGTATGATTTTCAAAATTACACATCTCTAGCCTTGATCAGGATTTGGCTACTTATGGGAATTGTGCTTTTGAAATACACATTTCACTTCTTGGACTCTATTTCTTCATCTTTGAAATGGGAAAATATTTTTAATGGGAAAAATCACATAAGTGGCTTCAGTAAATACTAATTTCCCTATTTCTCTATCCTCTTTTTAAATTAGATTTAGATTTTAATTTTGCCTTCTTGCTTTTTATTCCACATCAAGTAGAATAATTGTTTAGACAGTCTTTGTCCATTATTTTGCTGAGTTTCAAAGCCTCACAATAGAGGCCAGTTTAGAGCTCCAAAGATTGAGCTTTGAAGACGCTGGGGTACTGTTTCATGGCGACCCCAGCCTGTTCCACTTCACAAATGAGCTGAAGCTGCAGGGCCCTCATCTTTGCACAGTCCTGAGTGTAATGGGACAATATGCAGAGTGAGAGTCACGTGGATTCTCCTCTGGGAAAACCCTCAGGGGCTTTCATTGAACAGCTGCTACTGCTTCTGGCCAAAGGTTCATCAAAGCCAATTTCTTTTTCCTTTAATTGCTTCATTAAGTGACACTATCTTTTGAACGCTATTCATTCAGTTTTCCTAACAGTGTGTTATTTTATAAGTTTGTCCTGAATCCTGCTTTGATGAGAAAAAGGTAAAGTATGAAGGGCATGCTGCTCTGGTCCAGACTGATAGCCTCAGCCCCACAGGGAAAGATTAGTTGCACAGTCTGTAGTGATGCCAGTAGAAAAGGAGTTACTGCTGCTGCTGTTGTCACAGTTTGTTATGCAAGTCAGAGAGCAAGACAGCTCCAAGGCCTGCTGATAAGATAATTCATCAAATAACTTCACAGTCTAACACTATTTCACAAGGAATAATTGGTGCTTTACAAATTTCCAACGTTTTCATGATGCTTACATATAATGCATTGGGTCTCACTGGTCAAACTAATGCACAGGTCTCTGTTGTTAATGCAAAGGAGTTTAGCTGTCTGAATTTGCCCTCTATTTTAGACAGACAAGTTTCCCAGCATAAGGACTTGTGTAAACTGAAGGAAATATTCAGTGGTGATGACCAATCACAGAGGTTCAGTGTTAACTCAATAGAAAAGTCAGGAGAAGAGGATGTTCAAAGCAAGATAAAATTTCAACTGCAAATGTTCATTTATAAGTTCTAGGAGGAAACATCAGGAAAACATTTAATAGCTTCTTTGGGGCTAAGGGGAGAAGTCTGATCTACAACTATGAAGGTAAAGACTAATCTATTAGTTTCATACAAAAAAGTATCTAAGAACATGACGATTTTTACATATTATCTAGTAATCCCATTATTGTGTACATAAAACAGAAAATAAAATTAACATGTTCTAGAGATACTTGTACTTCTATTGAAGAATATTTTTAGTTGCCTCAAATGAGAAAAAAATGTGATACTTGTTTTGACTTATTTTTCTTAGCATGATGTCTTCCAGTTGCATCTATTTTCCTTTATGACACTTTTTATATACACTATCTTTTCCTTTATCCATATCCACACCCCCTAGAACAGGGGATTGTGCCCTGGGGGTTCTGCTGGCCCCAGCTCTCCACGACCAGCTTCCGCATCTCAATTAAGAGAGCCAAGAGTCTGCGGAGGGGTGGAGATTGCCCAAGGTGAGTCCCAGTGACCTAGGGAAAGATGGAGACTTACCCTCTTGGCTTTTGAGTTTTTGGGGAGCTACCGGGATGCTGGACTGGGTCCAGAAGATTGCAGGGCCTCAGTCAACCATGCTCAGTGGCCTTGTTTCAGTTCAGGAGGCAGAAAGCTTGCACAAGGACTCTGGGATCATTTGGGCTGGCCTGGGAAGAGCTTAAGATCAGCAATAGAGTGGTTGAGTTCATATCCAACCCCCTAGGACAGGGTATTGTACCCCGGGGGTTTCGCTGGCCCCAGTTCTCCACACCCTGCTTCTGCCTCTCAATTTAGGGAGCCAAGTGCCTGTAAGAGAGCTGAGACTGCTCCAGTAGCAGGAGGGGATTCGCCACACACCCAGAAGAAGCTTTGGAAAACCACTCAAACAAAGGAAATAAAGAAAAATGACAAAAGGAAAGACCAAAAGGCAGGCTCAAATCTCCAGCGCATCCCAAGAAAGCCTGGGAGACATGTACATAGAAGAAAATAGAAGCCATACACCTGAAATGACTGAAATGATATCAACTGAAATAAAGAAGCAACAGGAGAAGCTATAGAGAAATTTAAACTAGAAATAATTGCCCAGGTAAAAAAAGAAATGATAAAAGTACTGAAAGAAATAGTGAACACATCTAGTGAAGACACAGCTAAAAAATTAGAGGAACAAAGCAAACAGACAGAATCTCTGAATGTACACTATAAGAAACAAATAGAATACATATAGCAGATTCAAAGAGATATACAGGAAATCAAAAATTCTATTGAAAGCTGTCAAAACTGCCTCAATGAAAGTGAACATAGAATTTCAGACCTCGAATATAAGATTGCAGCTAGTGACCAGGAAAGGAAAGATCTTTTAAAAATAACAAAGAATCAGGAGATAACAATTCAACACCTGCAAGATGATGCAAAGAAAAATAACATAAGATTAATAGGGATAAATGAAAAAGAAGGGGACAGCCCAAATGATATCAAGAGGATATTTACAGAGTAATAGCTGAAAACTTCTCAAACATGAGAGTGGAAACTGACATTTGGATTAGTGAAGCATATAGAACTCCAAATAGCCATAACCAAAATAAAACTGCACCCAGACACATAATAATCACCACCATAAGAACAGAATACGAAAAGCTGTTAGAAAAGACAGATCACCTATAAAGGAAAACCTATCAGAATCACAATAGACTTCTCAACACAAACAATGAAGTCAAGAAGAGCATGGAGTGAAGTACTTCAGATTCTAAAGGAAAGTCACTTCCAACCCAGACTGATGTACCCTGCAAAACTGTCCTTCAAAGTGGATGGAGAAATAAGATATTTCCATGACAAAGAATAGCTGAAAAACTTCATGAGCACCAAACCAACCCTACAAGGAATACCAAAAGATATTCTAGATACACACGGGAGAAAACCACCAAGCAAGGCAGACAATTAAATAGAATGGAAAGGTAAAGATACAATAGCAGAAAGATAACCTGTCAACAATAAACCAATACATAACAGTTATAACCATTAATGTAAATGCCCTCAACTCACCAATCAAATGAAACATACTGATGGAATGGATCAAGAAACAACATCCAACCATATGCTGTCTACAAGAAACCCATCTTACCCAAAAGAAAACCCATAGACTGAGAGTCAAAGGATGGAAAACAATACTTCATGCAACAGGAAACAAAAAAAAGCTGGAGTAGCAATCTTGTTTGCAGACAATGTGAACTTCAAACCAAGAATTATCCAAAGAGATAAAGAAGGTCACTACATACTAGTTAGGGGAAAACTTCAAGAGGAAGAGGTAACAATTTTAAATATATATGCACCAAATTCCAGAGCACTCAGCTATACAAAGCAAATATTAACAGAAATGAAAAATCAAATAAGCAATAATACAATTATGACAGGAGACCTTAAAATGCAATTGACACAAAGAAACAGATCAACGAGACAGAAAATCAGCAAAGAAATAACAAAACTGAATCACACCTGTGAACAAATGGACTTGATAGACTTATATAGAGTTTTCCATCCAACAACATGAGAATATATATTCTTCTCTGCAGTACATGGGACATTCTCTAAAATAGACCATATACTAGCCTACAGAACATATTTAAGTAAATGCAAAAGAATTGAAATTATGCCATGCATGTTATCGGATCATAGTGCCATGAAACTAGAAATTAACGATAAAAGCAACTGCAAAAACCCCACAAACACATGGAAACTGAGTAATACACTATTGAGCAATCAGTGGGTCACCGAGGAAATTAAAAAAGAAATTAAATGACATCTACAAGCAAACAAAAATACAAACACAACTTACTGGAATGTGTGGGATGCAATGAAAGCAGTCCTCAGAGGAAAATTTATTGCATTGAGTTCCCACATCAGGAAGACAGAACGAACACAAATAAACAACCTGATGCTACAACTCAAACAGCTAGAAAAAGAAGAGCAAGACAAGCCCAAAGCCAAACGAAGGGAGGAAATTATAAAGATTAGATCAGATATTAATGCAATAGAGACTTAGAAAGCAGTACAAAGGATCAATGAATCAAAGAGTTGGTTCTTTGAAAGAATAAATAAAATTGATAAGCTCCTGGACAACCTCATTAAAAGAAGGAAAGAAAAAACTCAAATTCATGCAATAAGGAATGAAAAAGGTGAAATTACTACAGACTCAGTGGAAATAAAGAATATCATCAACACCTATTTCTAAAACCTCTACTTTCATAGGATCAATAATACAGAAGAAATAGATAGATTCCTAGATACATATGAACTACCAAAGCTGGATCAGGAAGATGTAAAGCTGCTGAACAACCCAATTTCTATTAATGAAATTGAAAATGTAATTAAGTCCTTGCCAACAAAGAACAGCCCAGACCCAGATGGATTCGCAGAAATGTATCCACCATATCAATAGAGCCAAAAGTAAGAACCACATGATCATCTCTTTAGATGTAGAAAAAGCTTTTGATAAGGTCCAACACTCATTCATGATAACAACCTTACAGAGAATTGGAATAGATGGTCTTTACCTCAATATGATAAAGGCCATCTATGACAAACCAACAGCCAGCATCATATTAAATGGCCAAAAACTGAAAGCCTTTACCTTAAAATCAGGCACAAGACAAGGATGTCCCCTATCACTGCTCCTATTCAACATAGTGCTGGAAATACTAGCCAGAGCAATTAGACAAGAGAGAGAAATAAAAGGAGTAAAGATAGGAAAAGAAGAAGTTAAATTATCATTATTTCAGATGACATGATACTTTACAAAGAAGACCCCCAAAACTCCATTAAAAACTCGTAGATATAATAAATAAATTCAGCAAGGTAGCTGGATACAAAGTCAATACTCAAAAATCAATAGCATTCCTATACACTAACAACAAAACCACTGGGAGAGAAATAAGATAAGCCACACCCTTCACACTAGCATCCAAAAAAATGAAATACTTAGGAATTAATCTCACAAAAGAAGTAAAAGAGCTATACAAGGAAAATTATAATACCCTGAAAAAGGAATTCAAAGAGGACCTCAGAAAATGGAAAGACATCCCCTGTTCATGGATAGGAAGAACAAACATTGTGAAAATGGCCATTCTCCCAAAATTACTATACAGATTCAATGTAATCCCAATCAAAATACCACTAACATACTTCATAGATCTAAAGGAATCACTCCTAAAATTCATCTGGAACCAGAAGAGACTTAGAATAACAAAGGCAATTCTAAGCAGCAAAGGCAAGGCAGGAGGCATCACAATCCCTGACTTGAAATTATACTACAAAGCTACAGTAATAAAATCAACATGGTACTGGAATAAAAACAGACCTGAAGATCAGTGGAATAGATTGGAAGATACAACCACAACCACAAACTCACTCAATCACCTTATCTTTGATAAAGGGGCCAAACATGCTCACTGGAAGAATGATAGTCTCTTCAACAAATGGTGCTGGAAAAATTGGTTATCTATATGCAGAAGACTAAAACTAGACCCATGTCTATCACATGTACCAAACTAAAATCTAAATAGATCAAACATTTAATATTAAAACATAAAAACTAAATCTGTTGGAAGACAAAGTAGGTAAAAAAAAAACCTTGATATAGGGGTAGGTAGAGAATTCATGAACAAGAATCAAACTGCACAGAAAATACTTCCCAGAATCAATAACTGGGACTGTATCTTATTAAAGAGTTTCTGCATGTAGAAAGATTTCCAGCAGAGTGAAAAGAAAACACACAAATTGGGAAAAAATCTTAATGGACAGTCCCTCAGACAAAGGACTTCTGTCTAAAGCTTATAAAGAATTAAAAAAATCAGACCCTCGAAATTCAAAGACCCAATCCAAAAATGGGCATCTGAAATGAATACACAGTTCTCAGATGAAGAAATACAAATGGCAAATAAATACATGAAAAAATGTTCATC
>PVJX010008792.1:0-63779 GCA_004027295.1 Dolichotis patagonum
CAAAGTAAGTAAGGGAGAGAAAACTCAAATAAGTAATTTAATTGCTGGGCGTGGTGGCACGTGCTTGTAATGCCAACACTTGGGAGGCTGAGGCAGGAGGAATGCTGGGAGTTCAAGGCCAGTCTGGGCTACAAAATGAGTTCAAGGCCAGCCTGAACTGCATAGTGAGACTGTGTTTTGAAACGACCAAATAAATAAATAAATATAGAAATGCAAAAATGGATATTACAACAGATACCAATTAAATCCATAGTATCAAGAGGGAATATGAAGATTTAAACAAAATGAATAAGTTTATAAACATGTGTGACTTACCAAAATGAATCAAGAGGATACTAAAAATTTAATAGATCACTAACATGCAATGAGTTTGAAGCGGTAATAAAACACCTCCTAGCAAAGAAACACTCAGGACCAAATGGATTCACTGATGAATTTCATCAGACTTTAAAGAAGAATTAAAGAAGACATAAAGTAGACAGGGAAGCAACTATTTGAAATTGATCCAATGAGATTTTGTAATAACAAATTAGAGACATAAAATAACATAGGAACTGCCCAACCACAAGTTCCTTCCCCTTTTCCTCCTTCCCACTGCTCCAGGGCTATCCAGGCAGCCTTTAGTGTCTACCTCACAAGCTTGCTCAGTACATTTCCCACACTAAAGTCCCACTCTCACTCACTTTCTCTTCCAAGTGATGCTGTATGTTAATTTCACATCTTTTCTTTTTCTCACATGTCTTTTCTATATCGACTTGTTACTCCATAATTCTAGAAACCACTGTGTTAAACTGAAAAATTTTATGGTGAGTTAATAGTCATTAGAATAATTTTGGTAATTGTAGATGCAGCAGCTAAATAATAACCAATTCAGGTATTTGATTTCTCATAATAAACTTTGACTCTCATTTCCTTGATTAATATTTTGGAATTTGAAGCTCTGCGGTCTCATATTACCCCTCTATTCAGTTAGGACTCACAGATGTTGTCACAAAGGTAACTTATATCAGCAAGACTAGAAGTAACACACTATACAAAAAGACAATTTGAGATTTTTTTCTCTGACAAAAAAAATCAAACTACACTAAGACGAGTATTCCCTTATAAACTTTTCCATATTTAAAATCTGGTTTTGTTATAGCTGTTGTTGTCATGCTTTGTTGTTGTTTCTGAGTGTATTTAATTTGGCCAATGTGGCATGAGAGAGAAAGTTCTAGTCAGGAATATATGGAATCTCCTCATGAGTACATTTGTCTTACCCATGAAGATTAAATTTAGTTCTCGAATGATACCAGATGGTCTGTTCCCCGGCTGCATTAGCTCATGGTTTGAGGAGAATGGTAACACGTGGCAGAGTCAGCAAAGAGATGGATTCCAAATCTTCATCAGAGTTCTGAAAGATGGCAATGATATTTTGACAAGGAAAATGACACACAAGGTCTTGGCAGCAGATTTGTGAGCTCAAACTGGTCCCACCCTTTTTCTTCATCTACAATTCCAAAATTGCTTCAAAAGGTTGTTGCGGTTCCGAGAAAAGCGGACAAACAAAACTCCTCCCAACACAGCCAGGTCCACACAGATAGCTACTGGAAATATCTGCCTCTCTGTGCTTGAAAGATAAGATAATAAATGTATTTGAAACTAGGAGAAATAAGAGGGGTTGCTAAGAATTTGGTTTGGAGTTGTTTGGAAATTCTGGAAATAGTGGAAGTTATGGGCATCACAGAAAACTTCGAGTAGACAGCTTTAGAAAGTTGAGAACATTCATTTAACAGCTTGCAGAACTGATTGCCCAAGAGATGATACTGCCTGCTGATGTAAGGTATTTTTCTTAGTTCCTTTCTCGTCACGATACGTGATACCCAACACCTGTATGTTAAAGCATGTTTATTTTGGCTCACGGTTTGTAGCGATTTCAGTTCATAGTCCACCGGCTGCAAGGCAGAGCCCGGTGGCAGAGGGGCACAGCAGAGGAGAAACAGCTCTCAGCATGGCAGCAGGAAGCAGCTAGAGGGACCATAGGAGAAGGCCAGATACAGACCCTTCCAGATCACGCCCCCTGGAAGCCACCTCCTCCAATCAGCCTTCACCTCCCAACATCGCATCACAGGAGCTATACACTCATCGGTGGGCTAATCCTGTGACGAGTGTCACATCCTCAAGATCCTGTCACCTCTCAAAAGCCCCACCAATGAGCACATAAGGATTTAGGGGAACATCTAGAGAAAAACGATACAGGATTTAATAACAATTTTGATAATAAGGTAACTAAGATAAAAGTAGCTAGCTTTTTAAAAATCCAACCATCTAACAATAATCTTTGAAAGTTCTTCAGAATTCTATCCCCAAAAAACAAAGGTGAGACTTTCAGAAAGCAATCAGACCATGAAGTAGCCAACGCCATCAAAAGATTAATCTATTCATGAGCTCACAGCTGATTACGTGGTCGAGGCGGGGGTACTGAACGTTGGAAGTATGTCACTGAAACATAACCGAGGAGGGGACATTCTGATCCCCAGCTCTCTCTCTGTCTCTCTGTCTCTGTCTCTGTCTCTCTCTCTCCCACCTCTTTTCTCTCTCCTTCCTCCACTGATATCCCTTTCCGGGTGTTATGAAGCAAGCAGCCGCCTTCATCATACCCTCCATCATGATGTTTTGCCCTTAACGTGGACTTACCATGGACTGAAACCTCTGAAGCCATGAACCAAAATAAATCCTTCCTTCTATTAAATGGTATATGTCAGGAATTTGTCCCAATGATAGAAAGCCAACTAAAACATATGGATTATACTAATGTTTAGGAACCTAAGAGTGAGAAAGAAAAAACAAGATGATGATTTGCATGATGTTTAAATTCCACTAGAATATATATGGAGGAATAATCAACTTACAAACACACACAAAAACTGCTTGAGAAATTGCAAGACCTAGATAGGTGCTTCTTAGGTACAGCTGACCTCTCTGTGCCTCAGGAAGTGCTTCTCAGTCCATCAGACAAGGAAGTGTCCATAAGACCCCGACAAAGTGAGTTGGGAGAAGAATGTGTCAAGTAGGAACCTGTAGTAATCTTGAGATTAGAAAGAAGTTGGTGGGTTTCATGAACTAAAAGTAATCAAATGCAGTAAGAGTAAAGACAGGAGTAGTGAATGCTGAGACAAGAAATGAAGAAGCATGAGATATCCTTCTTGAAGTATAGGTGTTTACCCCAGGCATAGTGAAATGCTGCTGAAAATTTGTAAAGTAACAAATGGAAGCATCAAATTTGGCTTTCAGAACAACTTTTCAAGGTAAGGCACAGAGAACTACTGTCAAAAGAGGAAAGAGTAAAATCAGGGCTAGAAATTCAGAGTATGTTGCAGGCAAGGGATGGGCTATAGCCATAACCTCTGGCATAAAGGTGAGGGTAGATTTGGAATAATGAATTCATTTTGCTAACATAGAATTTGAGCTGTTTGTGAGGTACCCGAGTGGATCTATTTAGTAGGCAGTTGGATACATGGTTTGGCCTTCAGGAAAAAAAAATCAGAGGTGGACTAGTTGCTTGAGATTATTTGCTTATTCACTCATATAAAAATATTATTGATGACATATCATGTCCAACACTTGGCATTGAGTACTCAGTGCTGGTTCTGCGTAAGAGAGAAATAAACAGGTAAAGGCCCACATTTTCATGGCATTTATCACTCGGGAATGACAGAAACAAAAACATAAGGTGTGCAGTGTATCCGAGAATTCTAAGTTACGAGAGGAAAAAAGGCAGTAGGAAAATGCAGAGGAGAAATAAAAATGTGAATTTTAAATCAATCATTCTAAGACTTTCTCACTGAGGTGTTAACTGAGCAAAGATTAAAGAAGCTGAAGGAGAAAACCAGGCAGATATCAGCAGTATTGATCCAAACAAAAGGGTTAAAATACACAAAAGTCCCAGGACAGAATATCAACCAGACTGTCCATCAGTATATCTTGGCAATTAAAATCATAGGAGATACAAAATAATAAAGATGGATAAGGAGGAGAGGAAGAGAAAAAAGGAAGAGAGAAAGGGAGAGAAACAGAGAGAATGAGGCCGAGAAGGAGGAAAAGGTCAGAAGAATATGCAAACCAAACCTTGAATTTCAATTGTAGTTTGGGTAGTTTGTCCCCACCAAAGTTCGTGTTGTGTCTGATGCCCCTGTAAGGGCCCGAGATGAGGTGGGACCTTCCAGAGGTGTCTGGGTCACACGGAACCCGTTTCTTGGATGAATTGATCTGTCTTGGAATTTTCATAGCCATTGCAGGAGCCCAGCCCGCCTTTCTTTCTTTCTCCCATATGTGCCATTTGCTATTCCACTTTCCTGCAGCAGCATGGGGCAGAATCTGGCCTCATCGGAAGCCGGACAGACACTACTGCCTCGCTTTTGAACTTTCAAACCTGTGAGTCAAAAGAATCCTCTTTCTTTTATGAATTTCCTGATCTCTAGTACTATATTCTTTTATAACAACAGGAAATCGACAAAGACAGCTTTCTATAGAGGATATAAATAAGATTCAAGTGTTGTATCTGAAATGTAAAACAATAGGACAACTAGAGGAGTAGTGAGCCTGTGATCACTCAACAAAGTCATCCCAAAACGCCTCACTCTACTCCTAAATTGCAAATAGTAATTCTAATTTTAACTTATTGGTTAATATTTATGATTTTTATTGAAAAATCTCCATCTTTGGATAAGGATTTTTTTAATCTCTTGGTAAATGAAACATGCTTAGAATAAGAAAGGGCTTATATTTCTTAGGCTTACTTTATTAAATCATGGAAAATGAGAAAAAAATGGATGTCTTCTGCCATCCATGAGAATCTGTAAGCTCATTGCTTCATTCTGAGTCATCCTATTCAAGATTAAATCTTAACGAATAAAAGTTAGTCCTGCAGGAAGTAGAAAGTGACCTCAACATAATAAAATAAGTAACAGTAATAAAAAATTAAGTCAGAGTATGTATACTCCTCTTATTTTCCTACTATGGTTAAAAACATAAAAATGTCAAGCGTGGCCTTTACATGAAAAATATTCACGTTATCAATCTAGAGGAAAAAAGAGTTAAATGGCCTGGTCATTTTCTTATTTAATTGGCTTGATGAGTGAGAAAACACTTCACTTACAATTTTTTTAAAAATCCAGTTGGATTCTCTTTACCTATGTTTTAAAATAATATGCTGTAAGGATAGCACTACTTTAAACCCAAATCATGGATATATTGATTTCTGAGGGCATTGTTTGGAAAACAGAAATTTGTCTACATACATAAAATACATTACAGGAAGGAAACAAAATTTGAGAAAATAATAGCAACTTGGTTTTAGTTCATAAAATATGTCACACACAAGTTTCTAGAAAAACAGAAACCATTTGAATTAGAATAAGCCATAATGAAATTATATTTAATATAATCCCTCCAGAAGTAAGCACATACGTACCAACTAACCAATAGATTGTTCAGTATTAAAGAGATTAAAACCTCGTTTAGTCTGGGGGCTGTGTCTTTCTTGGTTATATCATGACAAACTCAGGGTAGTACCTTGCATCCTGAATGTCTCTGAATAACATAAGAATTAACTGTTAAACTGTGCTGAACCACAAATTAGGTACAATTACCCACCTACAGCCATTTATATGGGCTGTTCGTAATTTGGTAGCAATAAGGGAAAGTGAATAAGTCCTTCGAAACCCAGATCTGTAATGTGAAAGCAGGAAATGGGATATCTTCTAAATGAATAATGTAAAAAAGGGAATATATAAAAATTAGACTTTGGTTAGCTTCCTATGAACTGTTAACTATTAATAACCCACAATGACCTCACTCTTTACTTCTATAAGATTCTTCGGCTGCTTTTGAGACGCAGTATAAAGATGTGCATCAAAATGTAATTCAAGCAAAAAATAAATTCCCTAAAGAAATTGGAATTTGATCAAGCTTACTTTAGATAAAGTGATGGAGAGAGTAACTGATAAAGAGAAAGCCAAGCTGAGAAACATTGGAAAGTCTAGGGAGCAGTGTTGTAAAGAAAAACCCTGTGATGCTTTTGGACAGATTTGCCTAAATGTGTCATTCTGGGACAGCTCCCTGCCACATCTGTGAGTTCTGCTGGAAACTGTGTCCATTCCTGCACTGGCAGGGTGGGGTCATTTTGTACGGTTTACACAGTAGACGGCCCTGCGGGGAGGGAAAATTTAATTTTTAATTCTCTGCTTTTACTTGACTGGTTCAAGTTAAGACTGACTACAGCAAAACTTAGATACAGTAAAACTAATACATTCTGGAAAAAAGGGAGTTAAAAAAGATAAATTAGCAAGAGAATGACATTGTACTTATGTATGCAAATGTATGTTTACACTATTTTAAGACTATCAATTTAAGAGACAATTTAAGAGACATTGGCTTTTAAATTATGTCTAGAACTGACTTGTTCTCTTTTTCTATTATTTACTTTTATTTTTAAAAGTGCAATAGAAAGAATGCTCTTTGACTGGGTCCCTACATTATTTTTTAAAAACACTTTTGGATCTATTCTATAGAATTGCTTTCAAAGCCATTTTATGATACATGCAGAAAAACCAAATCTTTTGTGCCTACATTTTGTTTTTGATGAAAAGTCGCACAATTTATTTAATCTCATTTATCCCCTATAAATGACAACAAATTGATTTCAGCCTCCTCAATGGACCCACCAATAAAAATATTCAAATGTTTTGAGAAAATATGTAACAGTAAAACATGGAACTACACATCAAAAGTGCTCAAAATTATTCCAATGAAGAAGAAAACAGTCATGTGAATATATGTATATATTTGATATATTTAAAAGTACTTAGAGCCACTAAATGTAATAAAATAGATTCTGGAACTGGATTTTCTGGGTTAGCATACTGATTATCCCACTTACTGTGTGAATTGCAGCAAGTTAGTTTACTCTTTTATAAGATAGACATGAAAACATAAAGGTAGCACATATTTATAAGATTGTGGCGAGGATACATACACATGTATGTGATGTGTGACGGTGCATGGGGTGGACACTGTGTGCCAGTCTTATTCTGAATTTACACATATCAGAATCTATATATCTACTGCAAGGCACATAGATAACCTAGAGGAGAATTTTCACATGGCTTTACATAAGACTTTCTACTGCCATCATTGTTTAGAAAAGACTTTATTATTTTAAGAGAATCAAGAGATGAAAGGAAGGCAATGGAGGGGGAGGGAAGAGAATTTGAGAAGAATGAAGATGCGTTATGTGCAAGAGCCAACGCTCCACAGTGAATACAACCGTTATGTGCAGCAAACACGGACTAATAAAAATACTGTGAAAACTAAAACAAGAAACCACCTACAGTCATTTTTCCTTGTCAACAATCAAGTTCATGCTCGTGAAATCAAAACATGGACCCTTTGCATAATTCCTTCACCAGGCATTCAGTGAACACCTTACCTGCCAGGAATCCCATAAAGTGTTAGATACTTGATTTTTCAGGTTTTATTTTGAGATGACTCGTAAGTCAAAAACAATACCTGGGACTCTTTTCATGGAGGGAGACTTTCTGCCTCCTCCTTTCTTAATCCTATTCTTTGTCTTTATCCAAACTAACATTTTTAGGTCCAGATTTTTCTTATAAGCTTTTGAGAAAAAAATTATCTCTGGATGGTCATCCAAAATAAACAGTTCGAATAAGATATGCTTTGGGAAAAATGTTAATAAACTTGCCTCTGGCAAATTGTTTGACTTTCCTTGTATTTCTTTCACTTGGCAAGAACTTTATTTTGGAATTAAAAAAAAGGAATGAAGAAAAATGTCATAAGACTTTACAGATGGATACTTTTATTCTACAGCAATGATTCTCTTACAAAGCCACTATTGAAGATGGAGAATCGGGAAGCCTTTATATTTAAATTATTTAAATTAGAAGGGTAAAATGGTGGAATTGTTAGAAAGCTTTAAATCATCGATATTCAACTAGAGTCTTGGTGTTTCATCGGCCAGCAGGTCCTACTGGGTGCGGCTTCTTTCTGCTGTGTGCTGCATCCCAGAGAAATGAGGACAGCAGAAGGGACACACCCCTTTCTGGGTGGTGCTTGGTCTTGTAGGAAATATGAAGTAGTCATTGTTAGTAGCCAAATTATCACAACGAATAAATAATAAACAGAACGCAAATAACGAACCTCTGGAATGTGGTCATTCATATGTTGGCATTCTTCAGAATTTTAAGCCCTTATGATTCTTTTACATTATGTCCTCTAAATTCTAAACTGTTAAAAAGAGAAAATAAGAAACATTAGCTTCATCTATTTCTTTAGCTCAAGAGCAAAAACATTACCTATGCCATCGCAGTGCTGGGAAAGCAAGCTAAGACCATGGTGCACACACACAGATAATTTGGGTGGCAATTGACTATTCGTTTTGCAGTTGTCTCTTCTGGTTCACTGGTCACCCTATCTTAATAACAGCTCAGAAGAATTTTGCTAACTGGTGGAGCTGTAGTCATTAGTGATTTGGTCATATTCCAAAATGCACAACCCTTAGGAATTTTCCTGGATTCCCTACTTGGAGAAACATTGCAAGCAACTTACAGCACACTAAATCAGAAAGGTTGGCCTGGAAAACCATTTATGTAATTTCTCTGCTTTGTTTTGGGGAATCTTCCAAAAGAAGTGTCTAGAGAATCAGATATAATTTGAGCAGGGTATGCTAACGTGGCTTTGACAATGATTTTACTTTTCTTGTAATTTTGTACCCAACAGTCATTTTTTCCAGTGATGTGTCATACTGTCCCAGTTGACTGTCTGGACATGTTTTGCTCTAGTGTTTGGTGTAGCAAAAAAGGGTTGATATAAAATTACCTTTTTCAGCTTCAAGGTATTTGTAGTGAAATCTGCCAGGCTGCATCCTCTCCTCTTTTCCCCCCACTGTTAATCTATATGCTTTTGTCAGATCTATCAGTTCTTGATCACGTTTGGAATGGGAATAGGAGTGTGTTGTGTGTACCATTTTACGCTGGGGAATGGGAAGAGACAGGAATTCTTGCATAACCCTCCCCAGCTTGGCTACACCTTGCATCCAACTGCTAACCTTCAGCTGCTGACCACCATTGCCAGCCACACCCAGGCCCAAGTTCTAGGACTGATTGCTTCAGCCGGACACCAGGCAGTCATTAGGGGTGACATAACCCCAGTGTTGAATCTAGGTCAATGCGGCCACTCTGAATCTAAGCTTTCCCTGTGGTTGTCAGAACCAAACAACGGGCTTCAGTTTCCGCACACAGAGGACCTCTCCAGAGTACTGCTGTCTGATTTGCACGCAGCCTTGGCATACACAGCAAAACAGACCGAGGATTTTCCAGCTATCCAGGGAATTTAATCTAATCGCTCAAGCAAGAAAATAAAACATTAAACATTTGTCTCACATTATATGTGGGGGGTTTGTGTTTGTGGGAAGTAAAGAAAATTTCGGCATGTATTTCGATACAAATTGTGATATTTTGCATTATTTTTCTCCATTTAAAATTTTCAACAAGGAAATTCAACCAAAAGGACTAAAAACAGTTTGAATGAAAGGTGTGAGAGAACTTCTCTTAAAGCACTTTTTCTCATGATATTCTTAAATGCCATTTTAACAAATTTTACCTACAAAATAGGTTAAGTTTGCAATGTGTTTCCAGTTGTATGTTCAGTTCATTTTGAAATTAACTTTTGATTTTCTGTCATATTCTTTTATAATTCTTGGTGAACTACCTGTATCTCCATTTAACACATTTTATACTTTTTAGTGGTATCTTTCTTGTGGTACTTGTGGTGAACAGAGCTTGTCTACTTTCATTGTGTTTGCTAGCTAGTCCTGTTTATTTATTTTTTCTACTTTAGATATAAATTTATAACATCTGGCAGTTTTAAAAAATCATTATAAATCCAAAGACTTCATATGCTGGAAAGAGTGATCTACCTTTTCCAGAGTGATGAAAATAATTTGCTTATTGAAAATTGTAAGAGTTCTAAAAAACACAAAGAAAATAGGTTATTTCAAATGTGTTTTGCTGGGCTAAATGTTTCTTCTTCTTCTTCTTCTTCTTCTTCTTTTTATTTTTGTACTGGAGATTGAACGTAGGACCTTGCACTTGCCAGGCAGGCACTTTGCCACTGAGCTAAATCCTCAAACTGGTTTCATGTTTTAAGTCACATGTCATTTGATTTTTATTAATTACTTGTATATGCAATGCCATGTAGTGGCCACCATGGCCTATAAAGGAAGGACAAAACTGGGTATGGTAACTTATGCCAGTTATTCTAGCACTGGGGTGGCTGAGGCAGGATGATTGCTGTGAGTTCAAGGCCAGCCTGGCCTAGATAGTGAGTTCCAGGTCAGCCTGAACTACATAGAGAGATCCTGTCTCAAATAAATCACATAAATTTTATAGATTAGATTATTTGAGGGTAGGTTTTGAAAATGGTAGGATTTGAACATGAAAAAATGAAGAAAGATCATTGCATATACAAAGCAGGAGCAAAGACAAAGAAACCAATAAATGTAAGTACTGAGAACAGACATTAGATTTCTCAAGTACCTGGGTCGGGCTGAGTTTAATAGAAGGAATTAGCTAAAAGTATGCTGGGCATCTTTGGGACCAGGGGTTAGAAATGAAGAGAGTAGCTGGGCCTGGAAGAGTAAGGTAATATTAACCTATTCAGTATAATCTTCCAAAGATTAGCACTTTGATCAAAATGATACAGGCTTCACATGGATACTTTCCACTGGTATTGTTTTATTTTAGTTAGTCAGATATTTTAATTTAAATTACTTCATGAAACATATCTAATATCTGTAAAATATCTGGGTAGAGATGGATTCATTCCTTTGGTCCTACAATTTTTGATATGCTATGAAATATCAAGTTGTTTAAAATATTATTTCCCAACTCACTCACTCTAGTTTGCATGCATCAGTGTCTATGCAGACATAGGACTGTGCCTATTGGTGTGAGTAACTATAGACAGGGAGTGGGGTTGGAAACCGGAAAGTTCTATAAGCAGGAATAAAGTAAATTCATCGACAAGCAAAAGCATGAGGTGAAACTGCTTCAAAGGGCACTGTCACATCAAAGGCAAGATTTCCAGGGGCAAAACTGAGGCTGTTGGAAATAGAGCCATATGACCCAGCCTCCTCCTTCTGTGAATAATGCTGGCTTTATCGCATAGGCCAGTAACATAATTAAATGCAGAGATTCTTTAAACTTTCTTCGACATTTATAAAGAAAGAATGCCCACAAACAATTCAGCAGGATATTTTTAAATGAGCATTAATATTAACAGAGAGAGGTGAACTAAGAAATAATAACCGTAAGTTAAACACAAACAGGTCTCATTTACTTCTATTTATTTTGGGAGAAGGAAGCTCAAAAGGCTTTTAGTTTCTGTGTTCTTAAGAATTATTTGGATTAAGAGCTCCTCAGTCTGAGACTCGCGCTGAGTCTGAGAACATGAGGAACATTTGATGCTTTCGAATCCAGTGGGTTTGTGTTCTACATCTCACACTTGGATTAGAAGGTTGTGCTGTGGGCCTCCTTTTTATCTTCAGACAGCACTGGCTGTAGTGGAAGAGCTGTTGCAGCTGTGTTGGATTCTGCTGAAGATTCCTAAGCATGACTCAGATGACAAATTACATTTGATAGGGAGTCTGGTGGGATTTGCAGAGTGGAGCTTCAGTCCTGGGAATGATTAAATTAACTGAAGACCCAACAGGGAACTCCTGAACTCCTGCAAGTGTAAAAAGCAGCCACCCTGTTCGGAGGGAAGCTGCTGTGCTTAGTGGAGAGGTGAATTCAGTTTCTATGAATTTTCAGATACTGTTACAATAATGGTGATGGCACATAAAGCTACTGTGGAAAGGCAAATTTAAAAAGACTTCCCTCCGAAGAACATGCTTATAATTCTTCAGAAAATTTCACAAGTCAAACACGGGATGGCCAGCAGTTTCCTTTCCAGTAATTAAGTCTGTTAAGTAACTAACAAGTTCATAGGCACATGAGAGATGCTAATTCACTGCCGAGAAGACAATTGGCATAACAAATGCCAGTTATATCTCACACACATTACAGCTGTCTCCAAAAATTTTACCTGCTCTATATTTTGTCAGTCATATTTATTTACTTATATAAACAGTATAGTAGTTATATATACTGTATTTATTTACAGCATATAAACACAATTACAAATACATACACAAGTTCTTCTGTATACCCTAATAGCCTAATCCAAAATTATGTACACATTGGTGACAACTTACTTGATTTTATTTAAAATTTACTTAACTACAGCACTGAAAATCACAAAAGATTAATTTTATGACAAGAACCAGAATAGCAATTTTTAAAAGGTGATCATTAGCTCTACAATTTGATCCCTTCTCTCCCTTCTTTTGTAATTCTCCATTAGCAAATATACAAAATGATATGCCAAATTTATATTCATTCAATTCCTAAACTGCATACAAATATTGTTACCATAATCAGTGACTAATCCAAGTGAAAAACTTTTAAAATATTTTTTGGAAAGTATATTGTTTAATTCCAGTTTCAGTGAGTAATTATGAGAGTCCCATAAACTCCTTGAACTTTGTTTCTATTCAATCTTGGGAAAATTCTCTCTTTTTCTTTCTCTGTCTCTCTCTCTCTCCAAGGTTTCCTTACGTATGCTTCAGGCTGGCCTGGAACTCACAGCAATTCTCCTACCACCTCCAGAGTACCCAGTTCAATGTTGAGGTAATTTTCAAATGAAAAATATAAAAATGGAGATTCGTAATCTCAGGTTTAATAAACTATAGCAAGAATAGAAATATTTAATTTAAATGCTTCCAAACTGATTACATTGCTACACACAATTTTACAAAAAGTCAAAGAAATGTGAGTCTTATATAAATGTAAAATTTCTAGGGTAAAAAGAATTGATTATTTATATAAGAACGAAAATAAGTGACAATGAACTTTATCCTGAAAACTAAGAGGAAATTAAAGGATTCTTGAAGGATTAGTCATAGTAAACACTCAAATTGTTGCTTGTTATGTCCTACAACTACTTGAATGTCATCTCTTAAAGTCATTGTGTTGATATTAGAGATATTTATGGCTAGATATGCTCAGGACCCTCAAATACAACATGGCAGTTTTGTGTTTACAGTTGATTTTATTAGTCCCATATTATTATTTATTCAAATTCTTTCAAAAGGAGCACAGCTCTCTAAACGTGCCAGCCATAAACACAGAGTCCCACCTCCCTGGGTTAACAGAGGCATGCAGTTAGCAGTGGTGTGGGCAGCTGTCCTATTCTAGGCTGTGATTCTGCTATGAATGCAATAGACTGTGGAAGAAATACTGACACAGGTACACCTGAAGGGGTTACAGTGTTTTGAAATGCAGAAAATGTCCATGAAAAGAACTCCTTAGTTTAAAAAGAGAAAATCACGCAGTCAAGCACCACAAGAAAGTAGTTAGTTCTGTCCATATGTTTTTCATGATGGAGATAATGGATTTTCTCATTGCTAGTGTAGAGCACGCTGCTGACATTCACTGGCCTGCTGAGTTCATCACAGCTGTGCTTATGCCTCTCTCCCAAGCTGCACTTTCCACTGAGCTGGAAAGAGATTTGAATTTTTGGTTGATAATCTGCCACGCCCTTGCTTTGCCTCATCTCTCCAGCACTCTGTTAAAGCAGAGCCAGATGAGCAGTGTTTTAGTGGGTGCAGGTATCGGATCTGTGTTAACATCCAGATGCAATCCAGAGACCAAGTGACATGTGTATGCACCCGGCTATCGGTTAGGTCAGGGAGATAGGTCAGCTCAGTTCCTGGGCTGCAGGGCAGGAGTCACTGCCCGAAGAGCCTTCCCCAGTTGTGACACCAGCTCAAATCCACACCCATTTCGACACCACAGTAAGAAACACTTATGCACAGGACGAAGAGAATCTCAGACACAGAACCCAAAGTATCCTGATACCAGACCTCTAAATATGCTCAAATTAGTAAAGCACAACAATTGAGAAAATCTGGAGAGTTCTCCTGGTTTCCCCTGAAGACCTTAAAATGCTTCCATCTGTGAAGTATCAGTTAACTTTAAGGAGTACCTCAATCAATAGTATTTGTCATGGGTATAAGGCTCTTATTTGCATGGCTAAACAAATTAAGAATTTTAGGACAAACAAATACAATAGAAGTTTTGCACATCATGCTTGAAATAAAACATAAAAGTATTTCTTAAAAATAATAATTCTGATTTTTCATCCTGGACAATAATTCTAATGAAGAAATTCAATAAAATTCAACTTTTAAGAACCACCTGAATTAACAAGAGAAATCGACTTAATACACATATATAGATTTTTATGTAGGTGTAAAGGACATCAGAAGAAAAGCCGATTATTTTGGAATTTCCTTGGATACAAGAGAATGATTTGAAGACAAATAAAAATGTGACAGACTTTTCCCCTGGCCTCCCAATTGTGATCCAATAGAAAAGCTTATTGTAGTTCTCAAAACCCTCAAAATGCAACTCTCCAATCTAAAATCAGGAGATGCCCGGGAGGTTGGTTCTCTTTTCCCGTTACGTGATGATGTCAGCTACATCAGACAGTCTTGCTCTGTGCTTCCTGTACTTGGGTCATCAAAGGCAAGTATACAAGGGTTCACGTTCAGGAAATTCATGGAAATGTGGCATCAATCAAGTAAACACTGAGTAATGTAAATTAGTTGAAAAACAAAGCTAAAAGTAGATTTAAAAGGAGGAAAATTTGGAATGGCGTCCCAGAGAAATGACTTCCCTTCTTTAGTGTAAGATGGGGTGAATTTTATTTGCACCTGTATGGAGATGGGCGTGGTTAAGTTAAGGACTGAAAAGAAATGCAGGTGAACTTCTTAGAGTCAGAATGCCTGGGGTAGATTGTGGAAGAATGAGCCAATGATTAGGGTGTCAAAAATATCTTGATTGCTAAAAATACTGCGAGCAAATATGTTTATCTTGCAGAAATTTACCAAAAATCAGTAAGTGATATTTGCCTATCTTTCAGAAATATCTGGGAATCAATCTTTAGATAAATCCAGAGATATATCAGAAAGCTGTGTTGCTGAAGATTTGCAAAGTGTACATATCAAAGTGTAAATCTAGAAATATTTATACTGATCTTTACACCAATGTAAATAAAATATGATCGACTCTTCTTTCCTTCCAGTTTCTTACAAAGTCAAAACATGAAAAGTCTGAATTCTTCTCCAGAAAAATCTGTTCTGGCTTTCCCAAGGAGCATATAAATTGGAACTCTCACCAGAAAGCACTCAGGCTTATTAAGGAAATTTGTGAGACCTGGAAAGAGCTATAGCTAAGTATCTGTTAAAATTCCATCCAGTATAGCTCAGATCCTTACTCTTTTGACAACTGCCCGAGATGAAACGTTCAGAACCTCGGGTGGGTGAATGAGTAGAATCAGCAAACAGGCTTTTCTCGCAGTTAATCTCTCCCAGCTCCACTTTTAAGTTGGGTTAGGGTAACTTCTGGAAAAACCATCAATGTAACAGGCTTTTAGGAAGATAAAGTTTGTAAAATTAGTCATGCCTGAGGATGGGTATGAAGCAATTTCGCAAAATTAGGTAGTTGTTAGGGTTACAAGCAGCAATAAAAAAATACATAGCTTTCATTCTTACACAATAACATAAAGCAGAACATTTCTATCTACACATATCTGAGAGTAAAGTATGTAACAAACTTCTACAGAAGCAGATGCATACTCGTTCCAGATGTTCTATTTTTTTGTCTCTGTGGGTTGTGTCCTCTATAAGGGAAAAAGAAATATTAATCATTTCTTTTACTGCTAAGGGGATGGGTGCTGCTCTCATATTTCAGAAAGGGGCTGGAAAGTGAGGGAAGCCAAACTTTTTCCTATTTAAGGCCAAAGCACAGGAATCTCAGTGGCTGAGTTTTATGACGGGCCCGGTGCTGAAGGGCAGGGAACAACTGATGGTGCTACTTTGAACTGCTTTTCTTTTCTCCTTTCTGCACAAAGAGTCTCATGTCTGATATTTAGACATGATGAGCTTTGTGCAAAAGGGAACCTGGTTCCTTCTTTTTCTGCTTCACCCCACTGTTATTTTGGCGCAGCAGACCCCGGAAGGTGAGTAGATACTGACTTCAGGAAACTTTATGGGCTTTTTTGTCTTTACCTCTCCTTACAAAGAAGCATAAAGGGAGAAACCAGCCTCCTAAAAGAAAATTTCTTCTGTGAGCTCCCAACTATGAATCATTAATCTTCCCCCAACTTTGCCTTTACATTTGTTTAAAAAGACTAATGTCATGCATGTGCTTAAAAGTTTTCTACCTGTTTAAGATAAAGGTTTTCTCTTACTAACTTGTTTTCCTATTAAAGACGCTGAAAAGTTACCTTTTAAAACGGTTTTTAAAGGCTGCCCTCCTGGACTGCTAACATCTTGGAATGCTTCCCTGGGTCTGGAAGTGATTGGTCTCATGTAATAATTGCATGTTCTTCTTTGTACGCGGCATTCTTTGTAAGGATAGAGTATTAAGCATTGTTTTCCCAACAAGACTACAGATTTTAAAGCTAGCATACCTAACAGTCTAGTATGCATCATAAGGCTCAGTACATACATTTCTATAGAGTGGGAAAGCAATTATCAGTGTTTCTTAAATGGGTTCAGACTGAGAAACTTGTTTCGTCATCCAGTTTTTATTCCATTTCTGTTTCAAACGCTTGCATAGTTGTTTAATCCATATTTTCTAACAGTTTATGGGTAAGGGTCTAATATTTTCCATATGTTCTGCAGCTTAGCTGCATTTCAGTAATGAAGAGAATTTTTTAAAGACTTAACAGGAATGTTTTGACTTTTCTGCAAACAAGGTAAAGACACTAGTTCTGTTTGACTTCAAAAGCTAATTTTGTGTACTTCCTAATAAGTGTGAGTATTAGTTTTCATGTTGTAATTTTAAAAATTATCTCACTGCCTGCATGAAAATATTTCTGAAAATTCATATGTGCCTCGTAGTCATGAAAATACTGAACAGATGGGAGCATACGTTTTCATAAAGGTAAATACTCAAATGCTGAACATAAATATAGCTAGAAGAAATAATTAGGCAACAATTTTAATATGCACACAATCAAACATGTTTAAGCATAGAGTGTTTGTTAACATAGTGTGAGAACTTGGCTTTTTTTATTTGTATGTGATATCAAGTATCTTTGGTGTCCTCACAGTATGTGTGAGTGTGAAAGTGTGTGTGTGTGTGTGTGTCTCATCTCTTTAGTTAAATTCGGGCTCATGGACACAAAAGAAGAGAAACACCTATATTCCTAGTTCTTTAGTTTTGTTCCCCCACCCAGCCCTTCTCCCCTCTCCTTTCCCTTCCTTCTTGTATCTCCGCCCCCCAACCCCCACCCCAGGCTCAGTCCTCACCCCACCTGCACCCCAGGCCTCAGTCCCCCTCTGAGCTGCTCCTCAGCCTGCCGGCCTCCTCCCCAGGTGCCCTCCCCCCATCCCACCTCTCTCTTCTCCCCCCCACCCTTGCCTCTTCATCCTTTCTTTCCCTGGAGCAGTCAATATTCCTTTCCTTCTTCCTTTCTTCCCCTTTGCTCCCTCCTGTCTTCCCCATCAAGATGCCCCAATTCCTAGCCCTTCCCTTAGATATCAAGCCATTAACACCTCCCTTTCTCCCTAAAAATATTTCTTTTTAAAGCTCTTAATTCTCCCAGTTCCTAAGGACAATGTCAGAATTCTCATGTACTGAAAAGGCTGTGAACTTTTTGTTTGTACTTCAAAAGGCTGACAAAATATTAGGAGTCACCTAGTAGACAAGAATTTTTCCCTCTGAATGTACCTTTAGGCAGAAAACAGCGGTGTGTCCTGCTTACATGGTCTTAGCATCACAGACGTTACCTTTGTTTTTTCCCCTTTCCCTTTGTGTTGCTCTTAAACTTTCAGTTTATTGATTTTGTTCATCCTAAACCATGTTTAGATGTTCGGAGACCCTTATAGATAGCATCGGAAAGTTCTGCTGGTGGGTGAGTCTGGGGGAGTCTGCGTCCTCCCTCTGTGGGTTGGGGGTGTCCGGTCTAAATCCCAACAATACCTGAACCAGCGCTGCACTAAAGAACGCTAATGTGTAGTCTACTTGTAGGAGCTTTCTGGGGCATAAAACATGTATTCACAAAGAATTTTGATCTTTTTACAAATTCGTGAAAGTTTTATTTTATTCGTGGGTTTTATTCCAGCAATGGAAAACGAGGTCTGTTTTATATTTCCTGTGGTTTATAAACATGCCAAATGCTAAGGGGGAAAGATGCGCCACCTAGTGGCCGACAGAGATACCGTTTCCATAATCGATGCCAATTTCATAGGATAGTCAGGTTTTAAAATATTACATGGGAGAATCTCAACTGTTAAACGCTGTTTTCCTGAGTTAGTGACAGTGTCACAGATAAGCTGTTGTCAAATCCTGAGGCACAAGCATAATTGTAACAATAGTCAGAGACTTGTTGGAAATAAATTTAAAAGTTATATTTCTAAAATTCCACATGTTTAAAAAGTGTATTTCTTGTACAAAAACTCTGATGTAGTCCTTACCTGACACATTCTCCTCACCGATAATTACGTTAATATATATTTCACACTTTTCTAAGTAATACTGTTTCAGGAGGGCAGAGGGAGAAACTTGTACTTTTTGTTGTTCTTATTGTTGTGGTTCTGGGGACTGAACCAAGGGCATTTGCACAAAGCTACATTCCCAGCCCTGTTATTTTTTTATTTTGACACAGGACCTCCTTAAGTTGCTAAGTTACCCAGGCTGGGCCAGAATTTGTGATGCTCCTGCCGCAGCCTCCAGAATGTTGGGGATACAGGTGTGCGCCACCACGCCTTGATAAAACTGTTGTGGTTGAATGTGTTCTAATGTTTAAGCTTCTATAGTTGCTACACTGAGAATTATATTAAAATGAACTATCTGTCTTTAAGTGAACTCAAAACTATAGATCGACTCAGAAAATCAATTCCTTACTTCATGGTGTGAAAGTCTATTTCCCATTATACTTAAAGAAAAATTAGTAATTAATCAGTTTCCATTCAAGTTTTCTGATTTACATTGTCCCTCTAAATAAGCATAGTGAACTAATAAAAATATATGGTGTCAAGTTACTAGAAGCAATTTCGCTGGTAAGAGAAAATAATTGTCCACATATCTCAGTATACATCATCTAACAAAGATATGGTGTTTTAGTTGAAATTATAAGACTAGCAAAGGATGAATTAAGACTAAAAGCAAAATTTAGTTAAGCCCTAGATAGAGAATACAAAAGAGAAATTCAGAACATCTAAATATTCTAATTTTGCAGTCATTTGTTGTTGAAAGGTGATACCAAATCACTGCACACAGGTACTGAAAGTGTACAGTTAGTTATACATTTATAAAAGTGAAAATGGTAAGTATTTTTCTTATTTAATACTCAGCTGTGAACTGGTAAATCTGTTTTGTAAGCAAGAGATTCCATGCTAATGATCAAACCTGAAATTTTCATCATCAGTTCTGTGAAAATGTACATGGGAAATAGATAAAGTGTTATTGATACAAAAAGTTGTGGGTTTTGTTTTTGGATACTATGTGTTTCCTTACCACCACCAGAATATTCAACCTCGGATCATGTAAAGGCCTAGAAGTACTTTGCTTAAATTCTAGAATTAAACTTCTTGGTACTGTGAAATAACCAAAACCAAGCCTCCAAAAACAATTCTAGGAAAGGCAAAATTGAGAGTAAATGCTTTTGAACTAATTCCGATTCCTCGAGGCATGTCTTATCCTCGGGTTTATTTTTAACAATAAAAAAGCATTATTTCCATTTTGTTGGGATTAATAGTGACAAGACAAGAGTATGGACAGGAGACCAAAACACAAGAGACCTCCCGTCCCATGCCCTTGTCTTGTCGCTCAGAGAAGAGAGCGCCACCTACCGAAGCTCTGCGGTTTCCATGTGGATGACGTTTCTTTGGTTCAGAGATCCAAGGATTATGTGGACCAGTTCTTTGATTTTGCAGAATCAAGTGACATCACTACCTTGAAGTGTTCAAAGTGGAGGACTTAGGAGCCAGCGCTTCAGCGACGAAAGGCGTTATTGCTTTTGCTGGACATGAAGATCATTTGTACAGTGTCCAGGTCTGCAATAACCCTCTGGCAACGTCGCAGTGGGCGCTGTCTTAGCAAAATTTCCGTACAAAGAAGCTTCGCCCCATTGTTTTCCACACTCAAAAAAAGTTCGTGGAGTGTTTTTAAAACTCCAGACTTTGCAAAGAGGGAAATTTTGCCTGTTTCGTGTCAAGATGACAACGGAAAAAGTGAGATAGCTCTTCTTACACAAGCCAATTGTTAACTACAATTTGGAGGGTTAAGTTAACCGCGGGAATCCATCTGTGCCTAATGAAAACACAGCAGAAGTGGATTCCTCTCCGATTAACACAGGAAACCCTTGTTCTTTCCATGACTGAAGTCAAACCCTGCTGCTTAAAATGTAATCTTAAAGAGTAACAGGCAAAAGCTCCAAGAGGTCAGAAGACAAAATGCCCGAAGGATGTAAAAATAATAAAGAAATTATTAAAAATAATTAAAAATTATTAGAAATTGAAGTTGCCTTGAAAACTAGCACTGAGAAATTGCTGCCTCAGTTAAATGCCATCCGTTGTTTTCTGAAACTGTCTTCTGTGGTCTTTGTGGAGGATAGCAGACAGAGATGACATGCTCAAGTAAATTAAGTCACAAAAATATTTTTTAAAGTTGCATGGTATGTGACAGTGGCCAAGAATCACTAAGGGAGAACACTAAGGAAGTCAGAAGTTTAGCTGTGTGAATCGTTCAATAACTTTACTTTCTGAAAATCAGTTTCTTAGCGAGACATCCTAAACACATTTTTGCAACAGATGCAGAAGCCTGATCTTTGTGTTGTTGGTAGAGTCCTCCTCCTGTGTATAATAAAATATATGCTGGGCTCTGAGTCACACGTTTATCCCCCTGGTGGTCTGGGTGTCATCAGGGTGGCCTGTGAGATAGAATTCCTTTTTCCTAAGGTCCACAGCAAATAAACAATAGATTTCAACTCCAGATGGATCTTCCTGCTTTGCAATCAGAGAAAAAAAAAAAAAAAACATTTTGCAGAGAACTGTTATCCATAGAAATCTAACTTTTTAGACTTATTTTTTTAAATAGCTGCAGTGTCTACAGATCCTATAAGACAGAGTTTTAAAATTGGTCTTTTTAGTCCAGCCAGTCCTTGAAAGCAGAAAGGGAATGGGATGCAGTGGTTAAGAGACTGAAAGTTAGAGACAGTCTTTCCTGAAGGTTTGGGACAGTTAGGGTCCCAAACCTTCAGGAAAACTACCATGCATTTGTTTCAAATTCTTCATCTGTACAGTGAGTAGTGTGGCAGCGTTCAGCTCTTAAGGGCTGCAGAGGACTGAGTAAACAGATGCCCACCCCTCAGAACGTGCCTACCACCTGGGGGGCCCTCTGCAAGCTCTCCCTGGCACTATTTGAAATGACACTGCCAAAATAAAGCACGCTGAGGAAGCAGCTGAAGAACTTGGTATCTCAGTGATAAGGAAATGTGAAATGTAGAATTTAAAGATGTCTACCAACTGCGAGGAAAAAGTCTAATAGGCTTTCTCCCATGTTTTCACAATTTGATGTTAAATAATAAATGCAATTGCTATGAATACAGTTTTCAGTTTCTAATTCTCTACATTTTGGCAGGATAAAATGTTAAGCAACTGATGGAACATTTCTAAGCAGAAATATAAATGTCATGTATCTGTGAAAAAAACACCCAGAAAGGATGATTCACAAACTTTTTTGGAGGGGAGGAGAATAAACAAAATCTACCTTGCCCATGCAAAGCAAACTTTTAAAATTTTAATTATCTATTTATAATAGCTATAGATATTACTTTCAGAATTCTTTTTGTTTTAACTTATCTAACACATTTAAATATAGTATGGTATATATATATATGATGCATCATATATATATATGCATGACATATCATGCATATATATATGCATGATATATATACATATATCATGCATATATCATGCATATATATGCATGATATATATACATATATATCATGCATGTATATATGATACATCATATATATATGAATTACCTTTTATAAAAGTATACATATATATCATATGTATTATATATATGTATATATGCATACTTTTATAAAAGGTATGTTTTCCAAACATTAGTAATAACATTCTAATGTCAAGTCAAACAGAATTCAGTTGGAAACTATATGAATTCCAAATATCCACATTTGCCAAATATTCAACTTTCTAAAGTAACAGGCAGAATGGTGTTACAGTAATTTGCATAACACATCTGTAGTATTTAGTTTTCAGATTTCAGAACACTTTTTCCCAGATGAGGATTCCATAAGAGAAAAAAAAAACTTAAGTATTTCTTATTCAAGCTAAATTAACAAATTGTTTAGGTGCTTCAGGTAACATTTTTATTCTAAAACCAATAAAGACAAGCATAAGTTGCATCAAAGTTAATCGAAATGTAGCTATGTGAGGAAAGAATAATATGACTTACTTCTGAATCCTATTTTCTATTCTATTTCCAAATGCCAAAAATGGCTATTTAATGAAAGCACTTTATTCCTCATGAAAATAAAATGTTCCTCTCCTAGGCTAAGCTGTGATTTTCCATGTGTTACCAAGTACTTACATTGAGGGCCACGAGACAACCGTGGAAGACATTTGGCTTCTGGTAGAGCACTTTGCTAACCATATATACCACTGTACACAAAGTAATAAATTAGGGAAAACTGTACAAAATCCATTGTTTCAGAAAAGGTGACTTAGAGGAAAAAGGAAAGGACTGATTGTCAGTCATGAGTTTCTACTTAGGATTTTTCAGGAAAGTGACTCATCTTTCTTTCCTATAAGTAGGATAACAAACAGGAGTACATTAATTATTTCATGTTTCCTAAGCTACCCAACTTGCCTTCTTTTACTTAGAATAACTTGACTTTCTAAAGGAAAAGAAAACATACATGTATCTTAACTGGCATGAATAAATCAGAAGAAAAAAATCACCCCACAAGTTGACTGCTCAGAAGTTTAGAGTAGAATGATTATTCCTAGAGACTGGGGAGGATCTGAGGGAGAAAGATGAGAAGAATGCAGTTAATGGGAATGAAGTTATAGTTGGATAAGCCCAAGAAATTCCAGTGCGCTACTTCACATAGGGTGAGTATAGGTAACAAGAATATCCTGGATGTGAAGAAAACTAGAAAAAAGAATGTTGAAAGTTTTTGTCATAAACTTACACAAGAAATGATAAATGTTTGATCAGATAAATGTGTTTGACCTGAATTAGCTATTAAATAATGTATACAGGTATCAACACCTTAACATGCATTTTTTTTGGTTTTTACCTATCAATTAAAAATAAAATTAAATATATTAAGTGAAAAAAGTACATTAGGAAAAAAAGGTCACTAAGAAAACCTTTATGCTGAATATTCTATGATTTAAAAAGAGTACCAGACAAAATTTCGAGTAAACTTGGAAATGAGAAGTTAAATAAAAATTTTTATTTGTGTAGCTTTGAGTTCAAACTAATTCTAACAAATCCAATTACAACTTCAGTAATTCAATATGGCGCTTGTATATTTAAAAATTTTCAGAGCCAGGGGAAAAGATTGTATTTCTAGTGCTTTGAGAACATTGTCAATGAAATATAAACATAGAAGAATAAATTGAAAGGGTAAAATAACATTTATGTTAACTTCAAGGCAAATTAAGAAGCTAGGAAGAGAAGCCATTCGAAGTATGAGATTCTATAACCTAGCTTGTTATCTTCATCTGTCTTTAATAAGCACTGGTAGTCAGTACTTGTATCTATTACTTGAATACTGTATTAAATATAGAAAGGTATTTCTGATCCAGAGACAAAGAGCTGAAAAAATCATTAGTACAATGAAATGGAGGTAGAATGGAGCAGCAGGAAATCCACACCCCTAATGAGAAAGTCTTGTGCTAAAATAATCTGAAAGAATGTTTCATACAAAACTGATTTAGAGAAGTATTCAGGGGATTCATTGTAAGCATGGAGAACCCATACAAACATAGAAGGTGCGTTGCAAGTCATTTTGCTGAGGGTTTCCACCTTGAAATTTTCAGAGATTTTTCTGAGAAACCACAAACCTAGTTCCTAAGTTGAAAGTGTCAGTTTTGTTTAGAAAACCAGTGACTTCAAGGCCTCACCTCTCTTTATTACCACTGTTGATCATGTGAAAGAGCACCCTAATCTTCTCTTCAATGTAGTTTCTATAATGTACCAAACAGACCTACTTCATTGGCTCTGAGCTAGGCAGTTTGGTATTCTATGTTCATTAAGCACAGAGAAAGGTCTCTTTAAATCCTTAAAAATACATATCTTTCCCATGTTCTTATCTATCAGTTTTAAACACAGGAACTATAACTGCTATCAGTACCCAAATCCTTCTCCTTAATTTCAACATCACAAAGATGGATTTTTAAACTTCTTGACTTGATCAAGAGGTTACAAGGTGTTTCAAAACATCACTGAATTTGTACCTGTGTGTACAGAGAGACATGAGAAATGGTAAGATCTATGGATTCAGAAGTTTTTCTTTTTAGTGAAGTTTTAGCTAAACCTCTAAACTCTAAATTTCTAAATGTAAATCTAAATTATTACTACTCCAAAAAGAGAGACGACATGGAATTAAGAATTTAAAAAGTGATCTCTATGTAATGTCCAGGTGGCAAAATATCAGGGGCACTGAAAGTCCTTTTGGTCACCAGGCAGCAAAATGTGCAGGCTTCATTTCCTTGCTTCTTCCAAAGCAACCTTCTTTATCGGGCCTTCTAAAGCCCTTGGTTTTGACACAATAAAAGTTTCATTGTCTCACAGAAACACAAAAAATGCAAAATTATTCAACAGTTCTTTGTTTTCAAAAGTTTTGCAGATGTTTAGAAACCTCTTACTTACTCAATTACTAGTATGCTCTCATAGTAATCTTCAAGAACCAAAGCTGTGTTTAGCCACAATCCACAGCTAGTGCTGTAAGAATTGAGACCAGGTTTTATTTTGGCAAGCCCTAAGCTGATTCATTGCTAATAGCTTCTGAAGTTTCAGTACCTTGCATATAATTAGGAACAAAGTCTCAAATTTTGGTTAAAGCAAATTTTTGCCATCTTAAGCCACAAATACAGTCATGATTCATATTTTTCCTTATTTTTTTCTTTTATTAATTCCTTGCCATTATTTGCTTTAAAAATCTCTTTTGTGTATGTGTGTGTGTGTGTGTGTGTGTGTGTCGAAAACCTCTTTATATCCATATTGTATGTACCCTAAAAGTATGTCATAAAGTTGACCTCTTGATACCCACCAAAGCTGGGTGTGACCGTCAATACACACAGTACGTTTTGTTAAGGTTTTCCCAGAAAAATTTAGACGAATTCTATGCTGCCAACATTAGCTCACTTTTCCCCTAAAATTGTTAGCTAGCTTAATAAAATCCAGAAGGTTTTTAGAGTTGGTAACCAAAGCATCTTTTCAGTTTCATGCTCCCATCTGCTGTTAAAACAAAGAATAGCATTTGGGTAGAAAGGCTTCTTTTCAATTGCCCACTGAACAAATAAATCCTGAAATGCATGGGTGATATCCATTGGTGTTGAATTTTTAATACAGATGATTGAATGCCTGGCATTGTAAGGATAACTGGCAGTGGCATGCCATCTTTATATCATTCGGTAGATTTGGTATTTTAAACAAGCTAATCGACAAGTTGTATAGGAGAAAAAATTTCTAATAAACAGAAGAAATTGTCTAGCTTGTGTACTGTCAATAGTCATGACTCAGCAAAAATCACATTTCATCAAAACCTAAGGCAGCATCACCCCTTTCACTTCTTTTCCAGTTGATGAAGGAGGATGTACCTATCTCGGGCAGTCCTATGCCGCTCGAGATGTCTGGAAGCCAGAACCTTGCCAAATTTGCGTGTGTGACTCAGGATCTGTTCTCTGTGATGACATCATATGTGATGAAGAAAACTTAGACTGCCCCAACCCAGAAATCCCCTTCGGAGAATGTTGTGCCCAATGCCCACAGCCTTCCACGCCTGTGAGTTTCAAGCGAGCTGGTGCATCTTTGAGGTTCATACTCACACGCACTCACAGCTCCTCCACCCTGGGGGACTGAAGGGAGATGAAAGTTGTATCTATGGGTTGTGTTGGTGCGACCAGTAAATGGTGAGCTTTCCTGTTTACTGTGAGGACTTGGGACAAAGTCTTGACTAGTAAACAGTGGAAGAGTTTAACTGTGTGCTGTTTAATATGTGTCTTCTCATTTGCTAGGCTCCTGTCCCTAATGGCCGAGGACCCCAAGGCCCCAAAGGAGACCCTGTAAGTCAAAATTCTTTAGTGGAAGACAATTAATGTTAATGATAGTTCTGGAAATTGTCAGCATGCTTCCCTTTCAATATCCTTTCCAAATTTCAACTTTAACCATACATATGGAACCTTTAGTACCATGTATTTGAATAATGACATCAAATGACAAACTGAAAATCCATACTTCTATATGTCGAGATTCAAAATTCCCAAACTTGGCATGATGTCTTCACTTCATTATGAGTTAGAAAACTCAAATATAGGTCAATATACAACAGAATACATTGCATATAAGTAAGTCATAAGATTTTGATAAAATTTATTTATTCCAATGAAAATATATTATTTGTATTGATTTCTAATATTATTATGCACAGAAGTACAGATCTAGTAATGATTCTGAATTGTAAATACATTTCACTGTTTCATTTATTATTACCTCTGATTTTTTAAGGGCCCTCCTGGTATTCCTGGGAGAAATGGTGACCCTGGTATCCCAGGGCAACCAGGTTCTCCAGGTCCTCCTGGCGCCCCCGGAATCTGTCAATCATGTCCTACTGGCGGTCAGGTAAGAGGCTACAGTACTAAAAGATCTTCCTTGAAAAGGAACCTCATCCATCTTCTTTCTTTAGCCTCTGCTGTGCCTCACAATTATGAGTCCTTTATATCTGTTTTTTAGCTTTATGCATTTAACAAATCCTTACATGTGCCAGATTCTACTCCAAGAACGTTAAAAGTATTCACTTTCCTCATCATGCTAATGCTATCGCTACTCTATCTTTGCAAATTTCCCCAACTTCTCAACATGTAGATAACATACTCACTATATTAGAGAGATGAACTATCAAGTGCCAAATGATCAACCTAGATAATTTAGGGAGTCTTAATAGCTGTCCTTATCCTTCTTTTAATACCAGTGGTAAAGTTCTGAAAAGCCTGAACAAAAAGCAGTTGAAGAGCTGTGGACATTGTTCATTGCCCTCAGAGCAGCTGGGTTAGTTATACGCAGATCATTGCTTTTGCTAAGCGTTTGGAGCCCTTCTTCCTCCTCCAAAGTATGATAATCAATCAATTCTACCTGTAAAACATATAACTAAGCAAATAAACAGGACAAAATCTCTGCCTAATTGATTTTGGCAAAACTAGAAAATATATATGCACAAATTTTTATAAATTTAAAAATGCTCTTCAAAATGCATTTTTGCTAGAATCAAAATGCATCATTTAATGTATCCTTAACCAAATAGGACCTGTCTGTAGACTTAGAAACCAACATAAAATAACCTCCAAGGAAATTCAATTAGCACATGAGTCTTTCTTCTTTTCTTGTCTTTTATGAGAATGCTTACTCACGCACAACTTGTAAGATACTAACAATAAACCAAAGCATTTAAATTTTGTTCACTGCATTAACTGTTTGAAAAAGTAATTTGCTTCTCCATTTTCCAGTTCAAAATAAGAAAGTTGGATTTTATGATCATTTAAACTCTTTCAGCCTCAAATAGTCTTTGGTTTTATGGTTGTAATATTATAAATAATTCTTAGAAATAATGATTGCAGTACTCTTACTGTATATTGGGTCAGACTTGGAAGGAAAAATGTTGAATGTGGTTACTTAAAATACTCATGCATTATGGGAGCAAGGATTTTGTGTGTCTAATATTTAAAGCCATAGAGGGGCTGGGGATATAGCTCAGTGGCATAAACACTTGCCAGACAAACACAAGGTTCTAAGTTCAATTCCCAGCACCGAAATAATTTTTAAAAAATAAAATAAAGTCATAGGTTAAGCTAGAAATTAATGTATAACACACTGCTGATATGCAGAAACCTTCATTAGTGAATGGAATGTGTTGTTTACACTCTCTGTAAATACTTTTGCAAATAACTATGATCTGTGTATTAAAATAATTGTACCTCTCTGATCTCTTTGCTGCAGAACTATTCTCCACAGTATGACTCCTACGATGTCAAGTCTGGAGGACCAGGAGGAATTGCAGGCTACCCTGGGCCAGCTGTATGTGCACATTTTTCTAAGCATTATCGAGTATTGTATAGACTTCCAGCTTGTTAAATCTTAAACGATGTTTTTCTACACATACGGTATTTTCATGGAACTGTGCAAAATAGCTTATTCTCTGTGAAGGTCACAAAGGCAAACAGTCCCATTATTGTGTTTCTTCTGTTCTCCTTCATTTCTTCCCTACTGTTCCCTGTGTCCTGCCTGTGCGGCCACATCCTGTCCTGACCGCCTACCTCTATCAGGGCTCATTCTCCTGCACCTTGCACTCATATTTTCTCTGAGTGCCATCAGATGGTGTCATTTTTTGCTTTATCATTCTCAACCACGTTATTCAGAACCCTATTTTATACCTTTTCACCCATTCAATGCTTCTTTCTAGATGGTAGGGCAAGTAACATTCAATGTCACAATCTGTCTCACCTCCAAGTCTCAAATCTATTATAAATACTTTCAGAATTCATTGATTTTTAAGTTTATCTACGTTAGAGGATAGTTCTTCCCCACATGCTGAAGGACCATCCTCAGTGGAAATGACCTAGAAATTTGATAAGAGCAAAGAGCAGTTGAAGCCCAGGCGTGCATTCAAGATAACGCAGCGGTCTGTGTAAACAACCCTTGTTTTAGGAAAGTATCTCAGGAGCACTAACACAGAAAAAGGTTATAATTTCATCACAAGTATCAGACACATGAGCAAAAATGAAGCATGGCGCTGAATTCTGTAAGCTCACAGAGGACCACTGAAAGTTCTCATCACTGGCTTCTTCTCTGGAACTTCCAGAACTAGAGAAAACAAAATTTTTGCCAATAGATCCAAATGATTTGTTAAAGAAAGACCTTTGGTAATGGTATAAGACAAACAGCAAAATGAGATTTTTATTAATCTATAAACTTTTAGGGGCTGTGAGTTTCTTACATCTTTCAAAGACACAAGAAGAATTATATTGATTTATGTGATTATTAAGACTTAGGTTTATTATGAATTTGATGTTAAACATATACAAAACTAAATAAAACCATTAATTATTGATATTTCAGAAAAGTGATTATAGGAAAACATTGTAATTACAAACTACTGTTTCACAAATTTATGACCCCATGATACAAACCAGTTTCTTAGTTTGGTTTGTATTTCTGAAAGCTGAATTAATTTGTTGTGAATTATCATACTCATGCATATGATTCACATGTGAATCTAAATCTCCATGTTAGAGTAACTCTGTGCTATCCATATCAATACAGTTATAAGTTTCTGGTTTTATTTATATTATTATTTTAGAAACTTGGATCATAGAATTTATAAGCTGCAGACAAATACTTTTCCAAACTGCGTTTGGCTATCACACAAGAAATTGCTTCTTTCCCAGAGTAGTATAATCCAACTATAGCAATGATTCTCATAACATTTTGCACATATTTTTCTAACTTTTGGTTTGTCTTATTTAAAGATTAATGCATTTCATACTGTGTGTTATTGTAGTCACTCAGGAATAATCTTATTGATGTGTCCTTACTGAGTTCTTCATTGCAGATCAGATAGTGAGCTATAGTTGCATTTTTAAAGATAACTGTATCATATTTTTGTAGTTATCTCATGGAATAAGTAAAGTATAGTTTATACTAATTTGTTTTATATTTATCATTCAAAATTATATTCCAGGGTCCCCCAGGTCCTCCCGGTCCCCCTGGCTCATCTGGTCATCCTGGCGCCCCCGTAAGTAGAGATTTTAGTGGTGCTTTCTTCTTCACGAATGGGTAAACCAAGTTAATAGAGATCCTGCCAGAGTTGAATCATTTTAGGCTATGTAATCCGCATTAAGTGGGAGCAGCCACAACCAAAAAACTGATCATTCTTTTAAAAATATAATGAAGTACCACAATTAATTGCTTTCCACCAGTGATTCTCAGTAATTAAAACCTTGATAAAATCAAATGATATGTTACATTTGCATGTAATGTGGAGTGGAGTTTTAAACAATTCTGTCTTAGTAGAATGAAATGAATAGAATGCAAAACATTAACTTTATTTAGATCCAAAAAATTTGGTTCGAATCCTACGTACACTGGAATTACATTTGTTAATTACATACACAAATTCTACTCTCTTACGATCATCGAGATGTCAGTGACTCATGTACACATTGTCACCTCAGAAATATTCACATATTATTCCATTTACTAGGGTTCTCCAGGATACCAAGGTCCCCCTGGTGAACCTGGACAAGCTGGTCCTGCAGTAAGTAGCAATTAAACCATCATTAAACAAACTGACAATTCAATACAGGTGATTTAATTTCTGTGTAGAAACTACCCTGTTTTTAAACACTGTCATAAGTCCCTGTGTAGTGTACATTACATTAGTGCTTAAGTTTTTATATAGTAAGAAGTATTTTATGATGTTTGAATGGGTTTCAAGGGTCTTAGGGATTCCTTAATTAGCTATCACAATAGTGTACTTCCTAGAGTTGGTTCAAGCCTTATCTATTAAATATAGATTTCATTTTTGACTATTCAATCCACCTTTATATTTATCCAGTTCACTGCACTGTAGATTTACTCTATTTTTTATATATATTTTTTCATGTAATAGAAAAAAGCATAATCTATAGAATCTTCCAAGAGGATATGCTATGTAAATAAGAAAGTAGAGTTATGAAAATATAATATTTGAATTAATTAGAAATGCTTTTATATTTATAGTTAATATCTCAAAAAAGTAAAAGTACATTTGAATTTATACGCACACAGTACAAAATATAGATATATAATGCTTTTGATTTTTCTTCAGTTTAGTAAACAATAAGAGTTGGATTCAATAAAACATAAAATAATAACTCAGTGCTTTTTCCATGGTGAGAAACATTGAAAGTGTTTTCAAAAAAGGAGTTTTCTTCCAAAATGTACATCATATAGAATAATAAGTGTAACAGGAAAATTTCCAAATGTACTTATTCTTCATTTTCTGATTTTAGGGTCCTCCAGGACCTCCTGGTGCTATAGGTCCATCTGGCCCTGCTGGAAAAGATGTAAGTTTTTAAGCATTGAGTGGGGGTTACACCAAAGGTCAACCTGATATACTCCAAATAGCATATTTAGTTTATGAGAATCTCAGAAGGGAAAATGTTGTTTGAAAATTGTTTCTGTCTTACCATGTTAGCTCATAGTAATGTTGGGAATCTGTATGGTATAACTGTAACTTAAATGTATACACCAGTTCTTGAATTCTAAGCTAATAGAATCTAGAATCTCCAGACATACTCCTTGACTTCATGGCCCCATTGGTACAGAACATTTGTTTAGAATGTGTGAGGCTCTGGGTTTCATCCACAGCACAACAGTGACAAACAAGGACTCACCCTGTGAATGTACTATTTAGCTGGAAGAGAAATAAATGTCTCTGTCCACCTGTTGTAGTGAAAACATTTATCTCAAAACTTTGTGTGTCTCGTTATTTATAAATGCCTTCAATATAATGCCATCCTTTCCTTTCATTCAATCTGATGGCAAATATTCACTGCATTGAGAAAGGATCATAACGTTTCAGTGATGGGAG
The DNA here is from genome assembly GCA_004027295.1 of Dolichotis patagonum. Classification (NCBI taxonomy): domain Eukaryota; kingdom Metazoa; phylum Chordata; class Mammalia; order Rodentia; family Caviidae; genus Dolichotis; species Dolichotis patagonum. The sequence goes on from PVJX010008792.1 coordinate 32,062, forward strand.
ACAACCTGCTGAATCTCTTTCTCAGTTTATGTCAAGATAGGAGAAGCCCTCTTTAATCATTCTGCTAAGAAAGGTGATCTCACAACTATGTATGCATTGCAAAAGTTTTAATGATTCCTTCAGGAAAAATGGAAATTAACCAGATCAGCCATTAATTACAATCTATTTTTTCACATACAAGCCCCTAAGAAATCTGTATTTCTCCATTTAGGGAGAATCAGGAAGACCAGGGCGACCTGGAGAACGAGGATTGCCTGGCCCTCCGGTAAGTCTTCAGCTTCTCATGGAGTAGTGAAGTGATCACGGTTATCTTACCTTGGAAATCATTGTGTTGTTAAATTGAATTAGACTTTAAAGGAGAAGGCATTTTACTACTGAATGCTGATGCCATTTGGAAGCCTGTTAATATCTTCTCCATTAATTACTTTTAGGGTATCAAAGGCCCAGCTGGCATGCCTGGATTCCCTGGGATGAAAGGGCACAGAGTGAGTAGAAATTCCAGTGTCTATAAGCTCTTCCTCCTGGATGTGTTTACTCTGCTGACCAGTATATTGAGCAATTGAGTATAAGTCAAAAGTAGTTGATTTGAAGCTAGATGATTTGATTTTGTTTAAAAATCTATCAACTTTATTTATTGACAAAACTATTTTCTGCAAAAACAATTGAGCTGATTTTGTATGAAAAGGTTTGGCAAAGAATACAGTTATATGTTTTGCTATGACTATCAGAAAAAAGTGAAAATGCTTTATTAATTATGCATTATTACTTGACATAGTACAAACTATAGATTGAATTAAGCACTTTTATTCTACATAAAACTTTAGGTAGATTCAATCACATCCCAAATCTATTAACTTCATAAAAATAAAATCTATGAAATTGATATTTGCTGCTCTATAATTAAACTTTTAATTGGGCCAAATTGTACTTTTTAACCAATTTTAGATCTGTTTCTATAAAATCAATGTCAAATATCTTCTATCCATTTGAAATATTTTATATTATTTAAATTAGATGCAAATGGTGCCATGTAGTAAAGTCCAATAATAGAAATTTAATGTAAAATTTACCAACCATTTTGGATTATTAAGAGATTTCAATATTCTTACTATGTTGTATGTTTTATAGGGCTTTGATGGACGAAATGGAGAAAAAGGTGAAACAGGTGCTCCTGGATTAAAGGTAAATAAAATAAAATGCCTACAACTATTTCATACTACTAAAACGCATCATTGTCTTACGTTTCAAAGTGTTTTATATAACAATACTGCTTTAAAAGATATAAAATTGTCTGTGATGTATAAAATAATAACATACTTTATGTCTCTGTAGGGTGAAAATGGTCTTCCAGGTGAAAACGGATCTCCAGGACCCATGGTAATTACGCCTCTTGTCATATAATTTTCAGCGTTGCTACTGACTTAGATGGAACCCAGCGATGCTTTTGCTTTCTCCCAACTCTTCTTGTACACATCAAGTTTAAAGTAAGATTATACTTTCAATTTTCCTCTTTAGGGTCCAAGAGGGGCTCCTGGTGAAAGAGGACGACCAGGACTTCCTGGGGCCGCGGTGAGTATTGTCGCCAACACTGTACAATGACACCCCAGAGTAACAGACCAGTGTCTCAGGGCTGTGCAAATCTTCAGGAAATTCTTCCTCCAAAGCTGTACTGAAAGTCACCTCCATAAATTTTAGCTATAATCATATGGAAATGAGTAAGAGTTTTATAATTATCTCCATGGAAGATGGTTGGGGTGTGTGTGTGTGTGTGTGTGTGTGTGTGTGTGTGTGTGTGTGTTTGCAAGTGATCCACATTCAGTCCTAAAAACACATTCTCCAGTCCTACATTTTATCTTTTTGCATGCATCAGAATTTTTTACAATTTGACAGTAAATATATATAATTACTAAGCAGATTTTAAATTACTTAATGAAAACTCAGCTCACTTGAATTTGGGTTTTAGTCACCATGTTATTTGTGACCAACCTTTCATAAGTAAGAAGATACTTGATACTAACTTCCTTTTTAGGGGGCTCGCGGTAACGATGGTGCTCGAGGCAGTGATGGTCAACCAGTAAGTAACTTTTATCTACCTCTGATTTGTTCAGGGGTGATGTGAGTTTCTAGACTGTAGGTTGTTTCATACTATATCTACCTAATGCATTTAGTGGCTTCTAGTTGACTATTTTTATAATTGAAAAATAATTATTTTGTTACTGATTTAACACTAAAAACTATATATAAACATCTGCTTGTTTTACTATAATTACAGAATTATTGTAATAGTCATGACGAATACTACTTTTATATGCATAGGACTCTTCTGTATTTTATCTGAGTGTAGTCACTCATTGTTTGCTAGTGTTAGGTTTCATTTACTTAACAGCTCTTGAAATTGTATTTCATTTTTTCAGGGTCCCCCCGGGCCCCCTGGAACTGCAGGATTCCCTGGATCACCTGGTGCTAAGGTATGCATGTACTTGTATAGAACAGTATAAAAATATCTTGGTGAAAACAGAAAAGCTCAGGATTTCTTCTTGTAAATGACTTCTTGACAAGTCAAACGGACAGCCTTTACTACGCAGAATTTTAAAGCCACACTCTTAATTCTAAAGGTAGGGCTTTGTTTTGTTTTGTTTTGTTGCCCCCTAACATCCTGATATGTCTTTTGATGATTTGTTTCTTTTTGTGAGCTCTTTCTGGAGAGCATACATCACGAGTTATAGGCAATGTTTACCATTTTCTCTGCCTTTATGATTAATGATTCTGTGGTTTAGCTACAGCACATGGTCACAGTGCTACAGTTTTTAGCAGATGTGTTTAAACAGCTGACGGGCGGACTAAGCGGCAAGAGGTATCCAGGAAAAACCGCTACAGTACTTGGACTTTTATCCCTTAGGGCGAAGTCGGGCCTGCAGGGTCCCCTGGTTCGAGCGGAGCCCCAGGAGCCAGAGGAGAACCTGGACCTCAGGGACATGCCGGTGCTCCGGGACCTCCCGTAAGTGACGGGCTCCCCAGTTAACAGGAAGGGCGCTTCCACACCTACCCATGGAAGGTCGTGCTTCGATGGTGCTGCCAGTTAAAACAGCTTTTCTAAAAATGTAGTTCAACTCCCTGCAATGATTCCATTGTGACAAATACTGATTTTCTTAGCAGGGAAATGCTAGCTTTTGAGGGTTGCACTATCCTAGAATTTATGAAAGTTATATTTTTACAGTGCAGAATAGAGGATGGATAGTACTGTACTGATACTTTGAAGGATGTGCGCTAAACAAATCAGCAATCAAGAATAGTCAGAAAAGAACAAAATCGAAAGCCTCTCCTGTTCCTGTCTTATATAATAATTTGTACCATGCACATATGATCTTTAATTTATTTAAACCATGGTATTTCTTTTGCCTACATTTGATGATATGCTACAATTGGAGAGTAATCACTTCTCTATAAAATTCAATGCCTGCCAAAATATTTTATAAGTAAGTTAAAAAACACACAATATATAAATACTATTTGCATTATCATTAATCCGAGCTCGTCTCTGTGTGCCGCAGGGCCCCGCTGGGAGTAATGGCAGTCCAGGTGGCAAAGGAGAAATGGTAAGCTCCCCCGTGGACGTGTTTCACCCCAGGCTCAACCGTGCGTGCGTTAGATGTGTGATATTTCAGTGAGCTATTCAGGAAAGAAAGTTCGAGTTGGTCTAAACTAAGTGTTCTTTGGTTGTTCTTAGGGTCCCGCTGGTATTCCTGGAGCCCCAGGCCTGATGGGAGCCCGGGGTCCTGCAGGCCCACCTGGTACTAATGGTGCTCCGGGGCAGCGAGGTAGTCCAGTAAGTCGCCTGTTTTTCTTTATCACCTGAAAGCCGATCCCTTAATCCCCACAGCAAAGATACTCATTTCCAAAATGTTTTGCTCCTCTTCAGTTGAATATAGGTTGATTGTAATCTAGTCTTATCCCTGAATTATATCTTGCCAGTAATGACTTTGTTAGTCGAATCCTACCTGTTTGCAAACAAAACTCTGTTTAACTTTAGGGTGAACCTGGTAAGAATGGTGCCAAAGGAGAGCCAGGAGCAAGGGGCGAACGCGTAAGTGTCACCACCACAGATCTGGTTATTCCTTAGAAAACGCCAACACAGGTAGAAAACTCGCAGTTCAAAATGTTGCAGCTGAATTTAATCGTAATTCCTTTACACTACCCTCGCTTTTCAGGGTGAAGCTGGCTCCCCAGGTATCCCCGGACCCAAGGGTGAAGATGGTAAAGATGGATCCCCCGGAGAACCTGGAGCGAACGGACTGCCCGGTGCCGCAGGAGAGAGGGTATGTTTCCCTTGCAGCGAGCATCTCAGAGAAAATCAGCACCGCCGCCCAGGCGAAATTGCACCTTCCATGGGAGGCGTCCAGGGATTTCTTGACGTCTGTTCCCAAACATTGTTTAAATAGCTTCATGACATGATGATGGATGTATTGCTGCTCAGGGCCTATGAAAAGTTTTCGTTCTTTATGCTGAAGTATTTGACTTTCATTATTTCCAGGGTGCCCCTGGATTCCGAGGACCTGCTGGACCCCCTGGTCTTGCCGGAGAAAAGGTAGACAACTTCAGTTTCTACTTTCATAAATAGTAATATGAAAAAATAGGTGTTTTTTAATATACTTTTCCATGACCGAACCTAAATATCTGAAAAAATGTATTTACATTAAAAATAATAATCAATATAAAATAATGATTTTGATCCCTTTTTATCCATTTCCTTGCTTTTTAACTGAAGCAAGTCTGTCTCTCTGAGATCCTTGAATTCATCTGTAGATTGGAATCATTTAGTATCATTGCAAGAATGAGGTAAACTAAAATGTCTGGAAGATGTTTGAAACTCTACAGTGATACGCAATATGATTTCATACCATCAAAGATTGCTGGCTTTAAATGCACAGAAATATATTAAACCCAACAAATTTTTTGTTTTCAGAGTGTGATTTTCATCCTAGTTTTTAAAAATGTTATTTAAAATATGGCAGTCCAGTCTGAGATAATGATTATTTTATATCAAAAATGTCAGCAACATACTAGCTATCATTAGGAAGCCAAGTAAATCCTATAGTTATAACTGAAATGTGATTGATATCTAGGTCAGTGAAAACTTTTAAAGATTCACTTATTTATTTGGCCCTGTAGGGTCCCTCTGGGGAGCGTGGTGGACCAGGCCCTGCAGGACCCAGAGGAGTGGCTGGAGAGCCTGGCCGAGATGGCGCCCCTGGAACTCCGGGAATGAGGGTATGGAGAAGTGTTTGTTTGAATCATTCTTTAATTTGGTAAAAAGAAGGCAGGACAAGTCAAGATGGATCCAACATATTCATTCAAGCTCTACCTTTCATAGTGCTCAAAGCAAAGCAAAAAAGAATTATTTTAAGACAACACAGGCTGGGGTTGGGGATTTAGCTCAGTGGGAAGCACAAGGTCCTAAAAGCCAGGGTAGATCAAGGAAGAATATAAAATACAACAATTGACTAAGGTGCTTTATAGCCAGACAAAAAAAGAGTCCAAACATGAAGCTACTTCTGTAAATGGAAATCTCAAAATTTTACAAATAAAGTGTTGTATTTTTAAAACTTTTATTTTAAATCACCTGACTGTTGATTGCTTTCATTTAGGGAGCTCCCGGAAGCCCAGGAGGACCAGGCAACGATGGGAAACCAGGGCCTCCCGTACGTAGATTTTTAAGATGTCACTTTACAAACACAATAGCAGGGTAAAATGCATATTTTGGTATAGCATTGATATATGTCCACATGCATTGCAGATTTTGGTGAGGTATTAGTGTAACCTTTAATAATACAATTGTATTTCTCACTAGGGAAGTCAAGGAGAGAGTGGTCGCCCCGGCCCTCCTGGGCCATCCGGTCCCCGAGGTCAGCCTGGTGTCATGGGTTTCCCTGGTCCTAAAGGAAATGATGTGAGTGCTTTCATTAACTTAGTCAAGAAATATGTGACAGATATGTAGTGCAAGCATAAACCAATAAAAACATCAAACATGAAAAATAAATGTATGGCAGAAGCCCTTTTAATTTCCATAAGAAGATTTAGAGATGGCTCAAACTCCTTAGCCTTTCAGAACATGAAAATGTATATGCAAATCAAATAGCATGTAGGAAAAAACTAAATGTTCAATTGGTTATATGTGCATGTGTGTTGGTGTGTGTGCGTGTGTGTTGGTGTGTGTGTGTGTGTGTGTGTGCGTGAAGGAGGGAGGTCAAAAATAGTTGGAAGGAATATCCATATGATTACTAATTATTTTTTATAGAACTGGTAAATTCTGGTCACTTTTTCTTTAGGGTGCTCCCGGCAAGAATGGAGAACGAGGTGGCCCTGGAGGACCTGGACTTCCGGTATGTAGCTTTCACCTATTTATTTCGAGCCTTCTAACAGCTGCATTAACACCAGGACTCAAGACTTCTCTGTGTTATTGGTATTAACTCTGCTTCCCTTTGAATTGTGGTTTTTAGGGTCCTCCTGGAAAGAATGGTGAAACTGGACCTCAGGGACCCCCAGGCCCTACTGTAAGTATACTCAACTTGGAGACAGAGTTAAGGGGGGAATGGGCAGAGGGAAAGGTATAAAAATTATATAATCTCTAACTCTATGTCATCTTAGCTACTAAAACAATTGGGAAGTTTGCTTATGTAGTTACCTAGGTAACTGCGACGTGAAATACATATGGTACCCACATGATTTAGGTCACTTCCATAGCATAGGCTGCCCCTTTCTTTGTATCTTTCCTTTCTAACCTAAGATATGGGCCTTCTGAGAAGTCTACTGCAGGCTAAATATGAAATATCCTTTGGTAATAGAGTATATTATTGTATTTTTCCTCATAGGGTCCATCTGGTGACAAGGGAGACACAGGACCCCCTGGTCCTCAAGGATTACAAGTAAGAACTTTGTTAAATGTCACTCGATATTTGCTTTTAGCAGATGATTAGATGATTGTATACTTCTTCTTTCATATTTGTTGAGCAGATTGACAGTTAATGTTTGTAACTCTAATAGATTACAATTCACCTTAAATTTAATTTGTGGGTTTGTCTAACATTGAATTGTCAATCAATGTTAATAGGTGGTCATGTCTTCAACTTTTATTACAGAATATACACATTCAATGATTTGAAAAGATTTAACTCATATAGTTCCATGTACTTGTTTTTAATTACAATATAAATTCATAAAGCTAAATTCATCTTGCCATTTTGTTGACACATTTTTGTAAAACAAAATAAAGATCAATGAGCATTATCATGAGTTTGTCATGGGCTTTGAGTGGCACAAGTATTCTATTTCTAAAAAGACCATGAAAGCCATTCTTAATCTTAAAGGAATGCATTTACATGTGAGAAGCTTTTAATAGGCAAGGTTTGAAATGACATCATACAAATATTATTTTGTCTAGGGCTTGCCTGGTACTGCCGGTCCTCCAGGAGAAAATGGAAAGCCTGGTGAAGCAGTGAGTTGCATTTCATTTTTAAAAATTCAGAATCCAAGGAATAAATAACATTGGTTATTAACTTTTGAATATTTGCATGCCACTGTATCTGAGTTTTGACATGTAGCTTTCAAAGAGAGCTGTTCCCTAGAGATTCTGTATTTCTTCAGAAAAGACCCAGAGACAGCACACAGCTTTGAGATTTGAGCAATCATGATCTATGGAAACAAGTCAGCTGTGTCTGCTACTCATGCTTGTCCTGTGCACTCTGATATTGATCTAATCATGCATTACCCACCTCCTAGGGTCCCAAGGGTGATGTCGGTGCACCTGGAACTCCCGGTGGCAAGGTGAAGTTTCAAGTTTCCCTCTTCTTTCTTTGACTTGTCATGCAGCAATTGACTAGTGACACATTTTTAGTATATCAAGCTCAACTCGTGTTTCTTAAGAGCAACATTGCATGTGTTTGATGAATCCACTTAGGGAGACTCAAGATATTTCCCATGAAATAAGCTTATTTCATCTGGAACATCTAATTCTCTAAATTGAACAAGCATAATAAAACTAGCCATAGACTTGAAGTTTCAAAAGGAAAATATGGCCAATGTATTGATTCTTCATAGGAAACCTCTTTTGATAGATAAATTTTACATTGCCCTTGTAGATGTAAATATATGTGTGTGTGTTATATGTGTATATATATATATATGTATATATATATAAAACTCTTTTATACAAGTAAATTTTGACTTGAAAATCATATAATAATATTAATAATAAAAGAAATATCAAGGACAGCTAATACTGAGCTGAATTTCCTTTTACAGACTTTTTTTATACTTGCAATCACTACACAACTTATCAAATGGTTATTATTAGTATAAAATTTTCTAAACTGCTCAAAAGCACAAGTTAAGAACCTAGTTAGTATGTTTTGTTTTATCTTTAGCACTGAATTTTCTAACACGGATATTACATTTTCCTGTGACAGGGTGATGCTGGTGCCCCCGGTGAACGTGGACCTCCTGGATTGGCAGGGACCCCAGGTCTTAGAGGGGGAGCTGGTCCCCCAGGTCCTGAAGGAGGAAAGGTAACTCCACAGAATTCAACTCTCCCAGACCAGTGACGGCAAACCTTTTAGAGCTTTCAGGGATAGCAAACATCTGGCTATGGCACAAGTGCCTTAGATTCCCCACTATTTCCCTAGACTTTGAGATGCATCCTGCTTCCTTCTCGTTATGTATTATGTCTGCCTTGATTTCAGGGCCCTGCTGGTCCCCCTGGGCCACCTGGTGCTTCTGGTAGTCCTGGTCTACAAGGTATGCCTGGAGAAAGAGGAGGCCCTGGAAGTCCTGGTCCAAAAGGTGAAAAGGTACTGGCTTGTACTCTGTTAATTATGTAATAAAGGCAGATGCTATAGATGTTACAGACTAAACTAAATCCACATACTTGCAAAATCAATGCTATCTCATTGTAAGGGAAATTTGAGAGGGATTCTAGAGTAACTACCAGAAAGAACCCTAAAAATCATCTGAGAGGCCACTGAGGGGGCTGCTCTTCTTGGCGTTTCTCCCCTGCTGACCTGCGCTGCTTTCATTTGACAGGGTGAACCGGGTGGCGCAGGTGCTGATGGTGCTCCCGGGAAAGATGGCCCAAGGGTAAGTGTTCGCGCTTGTGAGAGTCAGGCCTGATGCCTAGGTGATGTGGGAGAGTCCTGTCCTTCAAAGTTTCCTCAAAAACTGCTCATGATAAATTAGACCACACTTTACCCCTTTGTGGGCATTACAAAGACCCCAATGATTTGATTATGTAAATTACCAATTTATACCTATTAATGCTGGACAGTTTTGCAGCCACCTAAGAATACAAAAACCTCAAACACACAGTAGAGATCACAAGTTGGCACCATAGAGTTACTAAAATCCAAGGCAGTCAGTGTTGCTATGGGGAACATTTGTGACATTTAAAAATAACATGATAAATCTACAGGATACTTACATCATGGCAGAGTACTTAGCAATAAAGAGGAATGAACTAGTGATGCATTCAACTTATACAGATCTTGAAGACAACAAGCCAAGTCATGTCAATCTCCAACAGTAATGTTGCGTGGTTCCATTCCTGTAATAGTCATTAGAAAATGTAATTCAAAAAGAGATGTAAAGCATATTAACAGCTGCCAAGAGCTGGAAATGGGACAGTGAGGGGAGCATAAGGCTATAGGATGTCACAAGAGAGAATGTTATGATTGTTTTTCACTATCTTGATTGTGGTACTGGTCACACCAGGCTACACATATGAGACAATTGTATAACTACACACATATGCACACACAAGTGTATATATAGTGGTTTAAATCTTTGTGCACCGTGAAGATTTCAATTTTTTAGTATTGATATTATCCTATAGTTTTTTAAATGTTAAAATTGGGAGACTTTAAGAGAAAGATGCACAGAATTTTCCTGTACATTTTTTTTGCAACTTCCTGTGAATCTTTTTCAAAACAGAATGTTCAAACAAATCATGTTTGTTTGAACAACACATATATTTCTTGATATTAGTATCCTCTAGATATGACTGCAGCAAATTACAGGCAAATTATGTGATATGAAAAGTCCCTTACTTCAATTTTTATTTTTTTTCCAAAAACCATTCATGATAACTTAAACTATAGTTTTCCACTTTGGGAGTATTGGAAAGACCTAAATAATATGATTATTAAAATTAAGCCAATTCATAGGTGTTAGATTATTATAGTTATCTTAATATAGGTATTAAACTTACTATAGTTATCTTAAGGAATTTCAGAGGTACTTCAATTTTGACAAACTTGATAGGTAAATAGTTATAACCTATCTGACAAAGTAGATGGGTTAGCTTCATTCCAAAGGCTAAGACAGGAGAATCATTTGAACCTAGGAGTTTGACCCCAGCCTAACCAACATAGAACCAGACTCAAAAATATTCTAGTGCTTTATTTGTGTAATATAGGCAAACCAATTTCTATTTAAAAGTTTAATATACATGATAACACATTGAGTAGTTAAACATTGTATGTTGTCAACCGTTTGAGTAAAGGAATATACTTTAATTTTAAAGATACTGCAATAACCTCTTGCATCTCATCTCATTTATTTTCTATAATGTAGATCTAAAGGAATGAATGAATAAACTATTGCTGAATACTATTTATCATCTTCCAGGTCATCCCTGGAAAATCTCATGTTTACTAAACTCTCTAGTACTTACACTTCTTAGTATAACAGTCAGCAATGAAACAAATCATATTATCCACTTTATTAGCTGGATGATAGGTCTGTGTAGCCTTTGTTTGATTGGTATGAGGAATAATGGTATTTATCTTCAAAATTTTAAAAGTATGCTTGTTTTTTCTTTAGGGACCTACTGGTCCTATTGGTCCTCCTGGCCCAGCTGGTCAGCCTGGAGATAAGGTAACAGATAATGTTGTTTGAAAGTAAAAAATAAAACATCATTGACTTTTTCGATGCAGGAGAGTGGTAATATTGTTATTTGTGTGTTTTCCATTTTCTCAGGGTGAAAGTGGTGCTCCTGGACTTCCAGGCATAGCTGGACCTCGTGGTGGCCCTGTAAGTAGACCTTTTCAACATGATTTTTAACCCCACACAGAGACTAGTTGCTTGTGTTACATATTTGTTTGCTTTTTTGTTTGTTTTACCAATTCCTCCTCAGGGAACTGAACCTCAGCATTGGAGTTCTAGCTTTAGGAACAGGACATGCCAGGGAATGTTAAATTCCTTCAATCTAAAATCTACAAGATGCCATTTGAAACCATGCCTTCTTTCTTAATTACTGAAAAAATATAAAAATTGCACAGCAATATACACATGTAAATGAGTGTTCCTTAAACCATAGAAGCATTTCCAGAGATTTTTTTCTAGATCTAAATTCTCTGCTCACAGGGTTTAAGACTCAAGAAAGACATAGAGCAATTGTTCGTTTTAAATCAATCCATCGACTTTTGAATTAACTATTTTAACCATATTTAAGATATTTACATTTTTACAAGTTAGATGACTGATGTGTTAAATATTTCAACATTTTCAAATTACATTTTCTTGTGGATACCGTAACCAGAGACCTAGGGAAATCAATTTTCCTGGTGTTCATTTTAAGTAGGCAAGACTTCAAAAGTGAAGCTGTGTTAGCTTCACTTTTGAAATGTGCAAATCTTTGCACATTTTCTGCTTCAGGAAAAGGCCAGATGATAGAGGGCGGCATGCAGTCCTGCCAGGTCATGACTAACCTGTGCATTGATCTCCTCAGGGTGAAAGAGGTGAACATGGGCCCCCCGGACCTGCTGGTTTCCCTGGTGCTCCTGTAAGTAAGAACTTTAAACCTGTGTCACACAACCTTAAGTCCCATCTAAAATTCTGCAGAAATACAAGTCAGGTTTTGTTCTAGTCTTTCTTAAGATGCTTATTCCCATTGAAATTGTTTTATTTTTTACTTATTCCTATTCTTGCTCTTTTAAGAATGGAAATAAAGACACCTGTTCAGTCTTTATGCCTAGATGACAAGGCTACAACATCACCATACATTTAAAAGTGCTGAACATTTTTAAAGTTCTTTGTTATCTGATGTTAAAATCCACTCTAAATCCACTGCTTCTTAAGAGTTTACTGATGTTTATTTTCAAATATACAGCATATAAAAAAACTTTCTCCCTAATGGTAAATAGCATACTTTATGTTTTCTCCATATATTTTTTATCATGGAAATACTTGAGTTAACTTCGTTTTGGTATGACTTTGGAAAGCCTCTTATTCCTATTTTATTCCAACATCTTTCCACCAGAAGGGTTCTATGTTCTCAAGAGAACCACGAGCCCAGTGTACTGTAAGGGCATCAGCCAACAGGTCCTTGTTTTGGCCTACAGGGACAGAACGGCGAGCCTGGTGCTAAAGGAGAAAGAGGAGCCCCTGGTGAGAAGGGAGAAGGCGGAGCCCCTGGCATCGCAGGACCCCCTGGTGGTTCCGGGCCTGCTGTGAGTACTCTGCCTAAGCCTGCTCCTGGGCATGCTTAGGTTTACCAATAATTTAACACTGCATGTGGAGAAAGCGCACCATAGTGAAAGAGTATAACCTTCCTAGGCTTTCCTATAATTCTAACTTTGAATCATAGCCCCAGAAGTCTACATGACAATATTCACGTTATTTTAAACTCTTCCTGATGTTACTGGTTTTCAAAAGTTTATTGCTTCTCTCAAATTTTTAGTTTGGTGTTATACTTAATAATCCTTTTTTGTTTGTTTCATTTCATGCAGGGTCCTCCTGGTCCCCAAGGTGTCAAGGGTGAACGTGGCAGTCCTGGTGGCCCTGTGAGTATTGATGAATAATTCATCACTACAACATGCATCAACCCGTACACAAACTGCTTTACAGACATCAGCTAGAAAATGTAAAATGATGTCACTCAGTTATTGATGAGTCATATGTGATGAAGGTAACAGAACAAACCAGAAATGACTTCAAGGCAGAACGCAGATGCTGTTACATTTCTTGCACTTTATATTTGTTTATAGTACACAGCTATTTGTTCTACTTGTGAAATTTTAAAAAATATTATTCATTCACAGGGTGCTTCTGGCTTTCCTGGTGCGCGCGGTCCTCCTGGTCCTCCTGGCAGTAACGTAAGTTATTCTCGAAGTATTTTGCATTGTTCATTTGAGAAAGAGGATATGTTTATCTGTACACAGAGAAACATAGGTAAAAAAGGGAATAAAAAGTTTATTCTTTCAAAGTAAATATTAAATTTCAAACAATTCTATGTAGGGAAACCCAGGACCCCCCGGTACCAGTGGCGCCCCAGGCAAGGATGGGCCCCCAGGTCCTGCAGGTAACACTGGTGCTCCTGGAAGTCCCGGAGTGTCTGGACCAAAAGGCGATGCTGGTCAGCCAGGAGAGAAGGGGCCACCCGGCGCCCAAGGCCCTCCGGTGAGTGGCTTTGTTGCTCTATTGAATGACAATACTATTTTGCTTTCCCACACAGATTCAGTAGAGGAAAACGTAGTCAGGTAACAATGAGCTGAGTCTTCGTTCTCTGTCCTACAGGGAGCTCCCGGCCCACTTGGACTGGCAGGGATCACGGGCGCACGGGGCCTTGCAGGACCACCAGGCATGCCAGGTCCTCGCGGAAGCCCCGGTCCTCAGGGTATCAAGGTGCGTGTGGTTCTCATTCCCTGGACTCTCACTTCCTTTGATAGCATCCCATGGCCACTTCAGTCAAGTATGCAAAAGTTTCCCATCATAGGTGTAAAGTATCCAAGGGGTGACTTTCTTTTATGTTTGTAGTTTGGTTAAAAACAAACGTTCAGTGGCTCCAGAACATAAAAGTAAAGTAAGTCTTAGCAAAGCAGTCATGAGTGCAAGGACACAAATTAATACAGAGAAAGAATCTTGCCATGTCCAACACCTCTGTTAGGAGCAATAGAACATTCTTCAGAATTTTGACTGTCTGTCATGGAAGGGAAGATCACGTTAGATAACAAACCTCTGAAAGCCTCTCACTGATTCAAATAACCCCACTGCTCCAGTCATTTTGCATTAATAATTTTCCCTCTCCCGCATTCCATGGCCTGCTACTGTTTAGTATCTAAAATATTTGTTCGTTAAATAGGGTGGTAGCAGCCCATGCTATTAGTGCTCAAATCAAGACATGTTAAACACCGCTTTCAAAAACTGTCAGGTAATATTTTGCTGAAATTAAAATGTATCATTAAGTGTATTCAATTTGTACAAAAAATATACTAAGTATATGCTTCACATAAAGATGAGTGTTTAATAAAACCTAGTTCTAGTGGGCGCTATAGTTTCATGATGGGTCAGGATTATTCTTCCTTGCAGTATCTGTTTCTATCTAAACAATATGTCTGTCTCCTTAAAATGCATTTTGACTAAGACAGCCAGGGTAATTACCCATCCCTTGCCCTCCTGACTCACTGGGCAAGTGGGAAAATGCAAGATGCTTGCTTCTTCCCAATTTATTCCCTGTGGTGCACATAGTTATAAAAAGCAACCCCCGCCCAAAAAAAAGGAAATGAAAAGAAAAAACCTTCAGAAGAAGTTGAATAAAAAAAGATTTTTCCCCTAAGAAATAAAGAGAACTGATAACAGAATATGAACTGATTTCTCAATTAAAATAAAATATCTTCTCTCTCTTTGTGTATAGGGTGAAAATGGGAAGCCAGGACCCAGCGGACACAATGGTGAACGTGGACCTCCTGGACCCCAGGGTCTTCCTGGTCTGGCCGGTGCTGCTGGTGAACCTGGAAGAGACGTAAGCATCAATTCTTGGTCAATGTTTTAATGAGTTAGGGAAATTTTAGTAATTTATTTAAAAGGACAAGTCAAATAAAGTATTAGTGTCTAAGAGGATAAATATGACCACATAGCCAGATTCTACTTCTTTCTCTATAAGAAAGATTCTTTCTCTTATAATGTGTAATAATCTAAAAGGCTTATGGCCATTACTCTTGATCCAACAAAAATAGTATTAATGGAAAAAAATGTGATCTCTAAATTAGTAAATTATTGGGAAGAGCCCTGATTTACAATTTTTCCTGGAGGAAAATAGGTTGTAGTTTTCTGTGATTAGTTTTTTATTATTTCTTTTTCATCTTTGAATTAACATTTTACATTGACAAAGCATAATTGTATGCATTTAAAAATAGAGCTAATCAAAGGTAGGTTCCCATCGTCAGTTTTCAGATGTCTATTACTCAAAATTTACTTAGTAGACCCCGCTAAGTAACTTTTTTAGACATTTTTTCTGATCATTTCTCATTCCACCTTGTGAAATTTAGTACTACAGATTTGCTTCCTATCTGTTCAGGTCTTGGGACTCTGAGGAGCCAACCCCCATTGTAACAGCTAAGGTTTTTGGCCCCCAAAACCTTTTTGCACCTTCCTGGAGAACTATATTGCCTTGTGAAGAATGAATGCCTTGTATAGTATCTGGAGGATTTCAAGAAATTTGAGTCACTTCGTCCTTTTTCTTTTAAATCAGGGAAACCCTGGATCAGATGGTCTACCAGGCCGAGATGGAGCTCCTGGTGGCAAGGTATAACCAAACACATGCCCAAGAGTTTTATGAAGCAATCGATTGCTGTATTTACTTTTGAACCTGTGAATTTGTTCCCAGGGTGATCGTGGTGAAAATGGCTCTCCTGGTGCCCCTGGTGCCCCTGGTCATCCAGGCCCTGCTGGTCCTGTGGGTCCAGCTGGAAAGAGTGGGGACAGAGGAGAAACGGTGAGTTCTAATACGTGCTGTCTCTCTTTACTTGTCTATTTTCCATGATAAAGAGATTTGTAGGGAGAAGGTAGGTTGTCAGATCTGCCAACCAAACAGCCCGGTCTCTTTCAGTTTTTAGGCTAGTCATCCCATAGGCAAGTGTTTCGGGCAGTTGGCAATGAAGAATTCATCACTAAAACCTGAAACGTTATTAATCAAGCCAACTACCTATTTCTTGGATAAATGCAAGACTGAGTCAGCAGAAACTCTGCTTAGCTTTCCTGTCTACATCCACTTTTCAAGACAGGGAAAGGATTTTAAAGGGCAAAGCAAGAATAACTTCTAGTAACACCATGCATGCGATTAGTCCATCTCAGTGAAGTTAGTAACTTTTGAGAGTGACACATATTCGATAAGTTTAGACAGTTCCCTGTGTATTTGCTCACTGGTTTGATTTCACCTTAGGGCCCTGCTGGTCCTGCTGGCGCTCCTGGTCCTGCTGGTGCTCGAGGTGCTCCTGTAAGTTGATTTTTAATTTTAACTCATGGTGCAGTGTAAGAAATATTCTATTCTCTAACATGTTCAGAAAAAGAAGATGACACAATATGTAACTATGGAACAAACATAAACTCTTCTTTGATAACACTGGAAACAATTGTGGTCCTAAAAATTCCTTGGAGCCAAGAATATAAACATCAATTATTGGGATGCTGTGCCATTAGCATTCCAAAATTAAAACAACCACAAAGCAATCTTTATTGTTCCACGTCTGAAGTGTCTATTAATGGAGAGTTCTAGATGATAGACTGTCATAAGATAGGTTGAATTGTTACAAATTCTGTTTTATCTTTCCAGTATGTCGATGTGTGTATATGACATTAATTTGAATTGTATTTGTGAAGGGTCCCCAAGGCCCCCGTGGTGACAAGGGTGAAACCGGTGAACGTGGTAGTAATGGCATCAAAGGACATCGAGGGTTCCCCGGCAATCCAGGTCCCCCTGGCTCTCCAGTAAGTTCACCCCTTGTTAGAAACTCTCCTCCAGCCCATTTTAACTGATGAGCAAGACGGATTTTAGAGGCTGATGGTAGAGAATGTTTCATCTGTAAAAGTATATGCTAGAAGACAGGAGAAAGGAACCCAAGAGGTGTTTGTAACAGCAGTGTGACACTTGAGGGAATTAAAGAAAGAGAAAGACATATCACGTCATTGAGGGTCACCACATCACATTTCCTGATCTGACGCTGAATGTAGTTTCCTAAGCCTTTCTGAGAATTTCATCTATATTCATCCTTCCCTTCTTTCCAGGGTCCCGCTGGTCACCAGGGTGCTGTTGGTAGTCCAGGACCTGCAGGCCCCCGAGTAAGTACCACGTATACACATTGGAAGATTCACATTTTTTATAAGGTTTGCATTGCCAGAAAATATTCTAGAATTATGATATCCTGATAATTTCTTAGGGACCTGCTGGACCCAATGGACCTCCTGGCAAAGATGGGACAAGTGGACATCCTGGTCCCATTGGACCACCGGGGCCTCGAGGCAACAGAGGTGAACGAGGATCTGAGGTGAGACATCACTTACACGTAGGTGGATTTAATCTGCTGTATTCTTCAGATTTTCAGAAATGATGTGTGGCATTTTTCAACTGAGATACTGAGTTAAATACAACATAATCATTTTATTTAGAAAATGAACAATGACTTTTAAGAAACATTCTTGCCCACAATTAAGACATTTCTCACCACACTATAACAAGGAGAAATTTTTTCTTATAGTTTGATAGCTGTCATGTCAAGCTGATGACATCCACTGAATGACCCAAATGAGCCATGCCTGCCTTGAGCTCAGACACAAGGACTCCTTGCATAACAATTTGCATTCATGCACTTTGCAAATAACTTCCAGGGTTTCTGTTTTACTACTGATACTATTATTCGCAATTCCTCCCTATCCCATACCTCTGGGGTAAGTGGAAGTAAAACTATCACCTCTACAAGCTACACATGTGACTGTGGAAGCACAAATAAGTTGTCATCAGCCCCAAGATAGAAAGTTAACATCCCTGATTTTATTTCCTCTGTTGTGTCAGTGTCAGAGTCATCCATCATGGGCTGTTTGCTCACAACATTTATACAACTTTTATGCAGATATAATAAAGTTTGTCAAACACTACTGATTCTTTCAATGTGGAACCGTATATTTCTTGGTGATGAACCATAGTCATTCTACATGAGTTACCATGTGACTACAAAAGTAGCCAAGTAATTTTGTTAATGAATAGTGACACACTGTATAAATTATTTTTGTTGCATTTTTTCCTTGTCTAGTAGCATAGCCTGTCATGGGAGACCAAACAGGACTGTATTTCAACGATGAATATTTTCCATCTTAGGGTTCCCCAGGCCACCCAGGCCAGCCAGGCCCCCCTGGACCACCTGGTGCTCCTGGTCCT
Organism: Dolichotis patagonum; assembly: GCA_004027295.1. Lineage (NCBI taxonomy): Eukaryota > Metazoa > Chordata > Mammalia > Rodentia > Caviidae > Dolichotis > Dolichotis patagonum. The sequence continues at coordinate 50,258 of PVJX010008792.1, forward strand.
TGCTGTGGTGGTGGTGCTGCCATTGCTGGGTTTGCAGGCGGTGAAAAATCTGCACCATATTATGGAGATGATCCAATGGATTTTAAAATCAACACTGAAGAGATTATGTCTTCACTCAAATCTGTCAATGGACAAATAGAAAGCCTCATTAGTCCTGATGGTTCTCGCAAAAACCCTGCTAGGAACTGCAGAGACCTGAAATTCTGCCATCCTGAACTCAAGAGTGGTATGTGTGGGACTCTGATGCCCATGGCCGCAAGTTATAGGGAAAGCAGCTTATATAAGGAATTCTTGGAGCAAACTCTCACTGTGAATGAAAACTGATTTGAAGTCAAGATAATATTTAGATGACGTTAATTGAATTTAATATTGCAATGAAGGACATCTTTGCAGGTGTAAAGTGTAATGTAAATAACTGCAAAATATTTCAAATACAGGAAAATTTAAAGACACTTGAGGAATGTTAATATAATAGTAGTTTTCTGTGCCTCAACATCGAAAAATGATGTAATAGGAATTTTTATCACTGTGTTCTTAGGATTAAAAGTATATAATTTTAATATAATTTGATCACTATATTAGATACTTGTTTCACTAGAGTTTATTATAATAACTATTAAAATCTTCAAATTTAGAGACAAAATTTTAGAGTACCACATAGAACAGAGTAGAATACTATAACATTTTAAGATTTTTCATAAACATTGGATTAATTATCACTGAAAAGCAAAATTATTTTAAGCTGTCAAGTATCTTGACATGGATTCTGAACACTGTATTTTCTCAGAGTCATTTGGGCAAATTAATTAAAATAGCCATCAATTAGGGTTGGATATATTGAAACAAATCTGAATTAGACAACTAGCTTATATTATTAAGTAAAATTACATTCACTGTTTAATAATCTCTTTCAAATGAAGAAATTTTCATAAATAATATACACTAAACAGAAGTTCTTGACTTAGTCTATCGTTGTTATTCAAAACCAAAATGGTATGTTTTATTTCAGTGTTTTCTATAGTAATAGATAACTTGCAGATTTAACCTAAAGTTTCTCTATATGCCATCCATACAAGACACTAGTGGTCAATATGATAAACGCCTTATCAGATGAGTAAACACATTCATTCTGGTCCAACTTTCACTACTGGATTTTACAACCGATTCCAATTATTCCTTTACTGTGACTCCGCAGGAGAATATTGGGTTGATCCTAACCAAGGCTGTAAGTTGGATGCTATCAAAGTATTCTGTAACATGGAAACTGGGGAGACCTGCCTAAGTGCCAGTCCTTCTACCGTCCCACTTAAAAACTGGTGGACAGACTCTGGTGCTGAGAAGAAATACGTTTGGTTTGGAGAGTCCATGGATGGAGGATTTCAGGTAAGAAACCATATGCCTTTGAAAATGAGTCACCCATACTTACCTGACTTTTTTTGTCACTCCTATCTATTGATCACAGAGCCAAGTTAATTAATAAATAGAAGAGCAAAAATGATTGTATTCAGGTGACTTTTATAAGGTTGCTCTCAACAGCAGCTAAACTAGGCTGAATTGCTTTGCAAGCAGACACCTTCCCTTTACTTCTGATGACCTTTACTCTGCTGTGCAATAAAAATATATTACTGTACAATTTTATAAGAACGGTGTATACAGCAATGCCCACGCTAATACTACACACAGCCCTTATAGGAAGCTGCAACTGAAATGCTTCATCAGTCTTATTTGTTTCCTCCCACAGTTTAGCTACGGCAACCCTGAACTTCCTGAAGACGTGCTTGAAGTCCAGTTGGCATACCTCCGACTGCTCTCCAGCCGGGCCTCCCAGAACATCACCTACCACTGCAAGAACAGCATCGCATACATGGATCAGGCCAGCGGGAACGTAAAGAAAGCCCTGAAGCTGATGGGCTCAAACGAAGGCGAATTCAAGGCTGAAGGAAGCAGCAAGTTCACATACACAGTTCTAGAAGATGGTTGCACTGTAAGTAATAACATATTTATAAACACAGGTCATGCTATACAGACCTGGTACTATTATTCTACAAAATACTATGAAAATTGAATATGTCTTAACTACTAGGAGGAAACCAGTTGAAAGAAGTTGAAATTTAAACCCTGACTTCATCTTTATCAGACAATTCCACACACCCTTAAAATTAACTTTACCCAGTATCATCTGTACAATATTATATGGACTTAGTCTAATAGCTATACTTTTTATGAAATTTTAAACATTTACTTTGAATCTGTCTTTTGTTATTTACTTTTATGAACAAAGAGGGAGGTCCACTGCTGATGTTAGCAAATTCCAGTGAGGGACCTACACACCTCTTAGTAAACTGACTACCTCTCTGCTTACAAAGACCAGAACCAGGCTTGTTCAGAATGGAGCAGTCTCCCTGCTAGGTTTACCTTCAGTTATGACAAGACTTTTGATTGAGAATTTTATTTTGCAACAGGAAAGATTATAACTTGAAATAAAGCAGGTCTCATATATAGGGAAAATAACAGGAGACACTGAGAACTTCTTTACAACAGGAAAATTTTCTAGCTCGATCAGTCAGAGGAATTGTGGAAGTAATTATAATGTCATAACTTAAGCTTTTTTGCTCTTTTATACAGAAACACACTGGGGAATGGAGCAAAACAGTCTTCGAATACCGAACACGCAAGGCCATGAGACTACCGATTATAGATATCGCTCCCTATGATATTGGTGGTCCTGATCAAGAATTTGGTGTGGACGTTGGCCCTGTTTGCTTTTTATAAGCCAAACTCTGTCTGAAGCCCCCTGCAAAAGTTTCACATTCCATATGTGTTCCTCTTGTTCTACTCTTGTCAACCAGTACAGGTGACCAACTAAATTCCAGTTATTTATTTCCAAAATTTTTTTGGAAAAAAGAATAATTTGACAAAAACAAGGAAGTATGTGTGTTTTTTCTGTTCCACCAAATGCAGTTCAAATCTTTTTTGTTTTATTTTTTTACCAATTCCAATTTCAAATGTCTCAATGGTGCTATAATAAATAAACGTCAACACTCCTACAATAATACCGTGTTACATTCTTTGAATTCTATCCCGTTTGTGGAACAATGATGATGCTCACTGGTAAAAAATACTCTTTCTGAAGCAGTCAAACATGAAATTAGGAAAAACCTCCCTATTTCAACTACCTCAGATGATGGTCAGAAACAGATAAATTCTATGAGTTTCAGAAGACCAAACCAATGTATAAGTGGGCAAAACTTGTGAACATCATTTGTTAATTTCCTACGATATTGGTAAAAATATAGTGTAGTGTAGTAGCTTAGAGTAATATTTTTAAAGTCACCATTATTCTAATCATTGATACCAACTGCTTTTAAAGGTGCTTCTCTATTTTCTAGTCATTGCTCATGAAGATTACAAATATTTGGGAAGGCTTTAACAACACACGTTATGGTGCTAATGTACTTTCACTTTTAAAATTCTAGATCAGAATTGTTGACCTGCATTCAAACCATAGATGGACAGTATCTCTATTTGTCTCCTCGCAGAAAGATTAGTTGACATAACGTAGGAGAATCTCTCCCTTCATCCTGTAAAAATCAGTGACATAAAACCAATTACTGGGTTGCATTTGTCACAACACAGAGAATGTTTTGGAGCTTTGTTTTGTAAACTTGTATGTGGTTGTTGATCTTTCTTTTCCTGACAGACACCTATAATAAAATATCATAAAGAAACATTCCTGGTTTTTGTCACTATTCATAGATTTGACAAATACATGTCTCCGCCCAGAAACTCATGATTTTCATGAAAAAGTAGATTTAATTCTAACTCTGTAGCTTAGTAATGCAATGATTTAAGAAGATGAAGTAATATGACACAGATTCAGAATAGAAAAAATGCTCTAGGAAATCCTGCAGTTTTAGAGGAACCCCTGGAGCATATGGAAAACAGATCATTCTGCTTGAAATGGTCAGTCCTTAGTCATGGTATAGTAAACTGGTGTCTTCCAAGGGGGAATAATTACAGAAGGTGCTGATAACTCATCAAAAGTAAAACACACTAATATTAAGAACAATCAATGCCACATGGTTTACCTATCTGAGCAATCTAGGAAAGTTTAACTCAGAAAGGGATTAATGTGTTGTGTACTAGGGCCTGTGGATAGGAAGAGGTTGAAGAGGTTTTCATCAAAGAATTTCAGACAACAGAAATAAGTTCAAGAGATCTATTATATCAAATGGAGACCATAGAAAATAACAACGTACTATACGCCTGAAAACTGCTAAGAGTAGATTTGTGTGTGTGTTCTCATTCAAAACAAGTATGTGATGTAAGATATATATTAATTAAATCGAGTTCACCATTCACAATGTATGCCTGTTTCAAAATATCACATTTTAGATGCTAAGTATACTCAATTTCTGTTAATTAAAAACAAGAACTGTGTTAGAAATAACATTAAAAATTAATTAAAATTAAAAACTGTTCCAAAATACTTACAAAACAAGGCATTTTCTACCCTCCCTACCTTCAGCTGCCACACTGACCTGTTAGTCCCTTCTTCATTACAAGTTTCTTATTCAGTTATCACAAACAGCAATAGTAGCCCTGCACATTTGGCTATAAAATTTGAAATTTATTCACTCTATATGACTAAGAAAGTGCTTCAAAATTAAAAATTCCATCATGTAAACACTAAGTCTTGGTTCACTTATGTTCCAACCTAAAGGCAACCAGCACAGTCTCTGGTGTATCTTTCCAGAAATATTTCACTTACATGAAAATAGTATATCTTTATTTTACATTACATTGTAATAGTCACATACAATTCTGAATGCATCTGAATTATGCACATGTTATGTTTGCTCCTCTACATTGGCAACTTGATATGTCAGAGAGAGTAGTTAAATTTAATATTTGTGTGTATATATATATATTTAATGCACCATACATTTTAATACATAATATTCAGTATAATAGAGTTTAATTTTTTTTATTTCTTGCCTGTTTATTTACTTGGTTGCCAAAGCCCTTTCTTATAGTAGGGAATTTACAGTCCAAGGAGCCCACTTGGCAATTAGAAGCCACAGAGACCCTGGTTTCTCCCCCTCTCATGGAGTTAGGGAGCAGGCAAGACCTGATCTTGGCAAATGAAACCCCACCCCTGCAAAACTTCAGCCTGGAGATGGTCGCATGAGGTTCATATTACTGCTGTAGCAATTACCATAAACTTAATGCCTTGTTACACCACAGATTTGTTATTTTGCATTTCTGGAGATCGAAAGTTAAAGTGTCGTGTTCCTTTTGAGAGACTTTTGAGAGACTCTAGGAAGGAACTGTGCTGTTTCTTTTTCCCAGGACCACCCAGATCCTGGGTTCATGGGCTACTTCCCTCTTCAAAGCCTGCAGTATTTGGCCAAATGTTTTTCATGAAGCTTCACGCTGCCATTGACTCTCCTGCCTTTTACTGGTAAGGACCTTTGTGGTATTCCCAATGAGTACTTACAGTAATCTCCCCTTTTAAGATCAACAGATAGGCAACTTCACTTCCAATCTGCAGCCTTAATTACTTCTTGCTTCATGCAGTACACATATTCACAGGTTTCATGAGTTAGACTGTGGACGCATTTAAGGAGGTGTTTTTCTATCCACTGTGACAATGGTGCAAAATAAAATGAGAGGAATAGAAGAGACATTCCGGTGGTAGTTTCAGCTGCATCTGGGCCAACTATAGCCAGATTTCAAAAGAAGTAGGGTCACTTGTGCTATAAGTGGCACCAGTATCAAGTGTGGTTTCAGCAGGTTGCTTTGGAGGTGATCTTGAAAAGGGAACTGAACATAAATATTCAATTCATTTTTGATTACTTTCTAATCTTAGATACTGTAGTTTTCTCTGAGTTCCCTTGAACTTCAGAGAAACTATATTAATTACATTTCTACATAAATCAACAAAACTTAGTCTAGGTTGAGAGTTAAGAATCTTGGTGAGGCCGGCAATTGTTAAGTTCAGAAATGGTAAGCAGCAGAAATACAAACAACTGAACAAATGTTTTTACTAGGTAGGATTTTAAAAAAGAATATCTATCATGTATTGTGGGATGAGAATTTTGAAGTGTATGAAAATAGGATTATAATCTATGACCAAAGAGAGTGTCCCTCTGAGATCAAAGTTAAGAGCATGAACAGTCTCCATGAAAGATGTTAGGTTTGAGTTTCATGAGAAATTGTAGAACTGTGTAAAAATATGGTTACTTTAACTGGTGGTGGCAGAAAGAGAATGTTACATTGAAATTTCAAACTTTCTGGATGAAAGAACAGAAGGAAATATTTGCCCTTTCTAGGGCTGACCTATATATTTTTTCCTGAAAAAATCAATTTATTTGATTAAACACTTGAGATAAAAATAAAAACTAATATAAATCCTTATTCTGAAGATCACCAAGCTTCACAGAAACCTAAATAAGTTTTCTAACTCTTCGATTGATTCCTCAATAACTGAGATATAGTAGTACTCAGGGATTTTTAACAAGGGTTATGAAGAATTCTCTTTGAACATTTCTGTTTCAAATTGTTTCTGTACCTCTTGGGCCCCTGTGAAAATGGACTCCTAATCCCTGCCTGCTGCTATTTTTACTATTAGTAAAATGCAACATAGTACAAGAAAAGACCTACTCTCCTTGTACCTCATTTCCACCGTTGGTTCTTGTTTCTAAATATTAACTAGAATCAGATCCCAGCATGCCTCCTGGGATAATAATTCAAAGGCCAGTCTTGAGAGACAACTTACATATGAAAAGAATGGAAGGGCTTAATTAATGCATACTGTCTAAAGTCTGGGTAATTTACATGGGAGTTCTGAAATACTAAACAAAGGAAAATTGAGCAATTTGGAAAAAATATCAATATGTGAATATGACAACAAATTCTAGGAATAATTATTAGCATGGTTGATTTGCTGAACCCAAGCCTCAGAGGTAGCCTAAAATAAATAAATGTAGACCTCACAAACTTCCTGGCATAGGAAGAATACAGTGCAAAACTTAAGAGGTAGAGCTGTTGGAATGGATTTATTTTTCCCCTTCTATTTTTCCTTCCTTCCTTCCTTCCTCCCTCCATTCCTTCCTTGCTTCCTAGTTTCCTTGTCTTATTCCTTCACCTTTCTGGGATGAACACATTCTTAAAGAATTAAAGGGAGCAATACATTAAGTTTAAAGAGACTAGAAGATTTCCTGGTATGATATAACCACACAGCTTGTAACTGTATTCTGGAAGCAGATCACTAAGGTGTTGAGAAATCCTTGGTGAGATGTGAGCCAGCTCCTCATTGTAAGTGTATCTATAGTCTTGGAAATAAAAATATTCTAGCTGAAATAAGCTTCTTGACTTCAATGGAGATAACAGGACCCTCATAAGTAGAGGACAGAGGGCAGCATTAAACTACTAAAAATGAGCAGAAAATAACTGCAAGAAACTGTTGTACTTCAAGGTAAAAAGCAAATGGTCTAATTCACAATTATCTCTGCACGTGGCCAAGTGGCAGTGGTCCTACTACACAGGTAGTATTAACTGGTCTGTCTGGAGGAGTCTTACACAGCTTTCCTGTAAACTATAATGACTGAGAAGATCCAGTTCAGGAGCTAGACCTTAGCTCAGCAGCCACGCAGGCCCTAAGACTCACCCAATTCTTAAACTGTAAATGACATGATTCATAGATCCAGTGCCTTTGAGTAAAGGTCATATTCATTCCATGAAGAGGCCTTTTTCCATGCTTTGCATAAAGTTGCCTGTAATAGCACCACAACTAACGAGCAATTAATATGGGCCAAGAATTCTTTTAGTCTCTTTAAATTTAATGTTACTCCCTTTAATTCTTTAAGAATCTATTCATTCCAGAAATAGGAAGGAATAAGACAAGGAAAGTAGGAAGAAAGGAAGGAAAGAAGTGAGGGAGGAAAAATAGAAGGGGAAAAAGTAAAGAAGAAAAGAATAGGAAAGGAAATAGGGTGAAAAAGATCAGGTAAAATGTCCAAGGTTACTCAGATAGTAAAAAGGAGATTTTAGATATTCCAAACCCTTTAATTGTAGAGGTAGCACTTTAGGCCATTGCACTAAGCATTTATTGTACACTTTCTGCAAAAGAATCTTAAATGGCTTTGCTGATGGTGCGTGTGGAAAGGAAAACATATCTTTGGAGAATTATTGTAGAGTAACTATAAAATTTTACCAATTCACATAGAAGAAGATGACTATAAGAGAAAAAAGTAGTGAACAGGACAGATTATGTGACGTCTTACACGAAGGGTGATGATAGATCCAGGTTTGTCTTGAAGAGTTCTAATTTATGCCTATTTTCCAATGTAGCATAAGAATTAGTTTGTTAGAACTCAGAAACCTACGCACATTTGACATTATAAAGTCGACCTACTTCCTTTAGCCACCATTAGGAATTTGGCTTTTGCCCTTGGTAAGATGAGAAAACATCATGGTAATGGATGATCTGGTGTGGCTGACAATTTCTGAGTATTTCTACGGCTCCTCTTTTAAACAGGATTCATGAGTTAGGAATCCATAGCAATAATGTGAGCCAAAGATGATGGCAATGCTATTTTATCCATAAAGAAAATATTTCTTTAAAAAAATAAACAGGAAAAATATAAAGGAATCATTTTTAAAAATCATAGTACTGCAGTTAAAAATCATATCAAAGTGATCTTACTTTTTCTAGTTTATATTACTTGTCATACTTGTCTGGGCTTTAACTTAAAGGAATGCTCCTATTTTTATAAGTGAGTCAGAAATATGCAAAATATTTTCCTTTCAGATGTAACTCCCCACTCAGTCATAATTCACTATGCTAGCTTTATATATTATTGGTTAGAAAATTCTATATGACAGACCACACAACAAAGTATTCTCTCAGTCTCTGTGCTTCCCAGTCTGCCACACCAAAGATTTTCAGAAATCACAAAGAATCAATTGTTGAGTCAATGTCATGAACAAATTTTTAAAAGATGGTCATATGTACTCAATATTTTTTAAAAAAATCTTCTCTGTTAATATTTCTGATCCTACCTTTTCTCATCTTTTTAAACTTTCATCAAAAACATGCTTTTTTAAAACTCCTGTGTGTTTTCACTAAAAATGAATTACTTGGCATCTTTTGGCTATATCTGACATGCTGGTTTTCAAAAAGGTCAGGCTGGCCCTTTGTGTCCCATAAAATTTAGAAATGGGAATTATCTTATTTCACTTTAATTTAGTCATGATGTGAATGCAATGCTGTGCTTCTTACAGTCTTGAAAATGAGATGCTCCATAATTAAATAGGCAGGATTAAAAATCATATTGAAGCTCAGTCTTAGGTTGAGTTTCTCAGAACAGGATGCAAGCTGGCAAGTTAGTTGTAAACATTGTTTGGGAGTATCTCATGAGATACATGTGTCTGTAAGGAAATGAGATAAGTAGGGTCGAACAGAGAGAAAAGCTGACCCACATTCAACAGTGAGATTTGCAAAGGACCTTGAAGAAGCGCTGGAACTGAGATGATCCTTGAAAGACAAATCCACAGTGAGTGGAAAGGGCCTTTGTGCCTATGCGTCAGACTCTTGCTGACTGTAGGCCAGAGCCTCAAAGGTGGAAGTTACCTTCAATGAGACAGTCTCGGTGACTGAGAGCAATCTTCAGACAGAGCTATTGGTATGAGATCCTGGTAACAAGGATTCCCAGTAGCAGGAGATCAAGGCCAGCCTGGGCTACGTAGTGAGTCTGATAGGTCAACCAAAGCTATAGCTTTGAAGAGAGAATGACTGGAACATTATGTTACCTTTGTAAGGCCCTACTCTGTGTTCAGTACTCTCCTAAGCATTATAGAAAGCGACAACACATGACTGTCCCTCTCTGAAAAACTTGTGTCTAGGACAGACAGGTTGAATTCACATGAAATGCCACAGAGACATTCAAGATGAGTAATGAAGTATTATATTTTGTTTGACTAACCATAAGAGATGTGATAGAAATAGTTTCCCAGTGATGATCATATTTTCAGGATGGTCAAAAAGGATAAATAAAACTTGTTGCATATATAGAAAAGAAGTATGATTCAGAAAGAAGTATGATTCAGTTAAATGCTAGAGAAAAGGCATGAAAGTTATCAAAACTAGGCACCAGTACTGTGACCTTGCCCCAACTTTCAGCAGTCTTTAGTGATAAAATCCTTTCAGTTAGAGAGTAAAAGAAGGACCACGGAAAATAATGTGAGGAAAGAGATGTAGAGTTCTGAAGTATACTTGGCAATTAAGTTCTCCCAGCTTAAAATGGAATATGGATTTTATGTGGCATCTTAATAAATAAGAAAGTGTATATAGTCTAGACCAGAGATCTTAGAATAGTAAACTGACAAGTTTTTACTGTCTCTATTTCTCAATGTAAATAAAGTCTCATGAATTTTTTGGGTTTGTTTCATTTTGCTATGTTTTGCAGGCCCGGGCTTGAACACAAGGTGTCTTAGCTACTTTTTTCTCATTGCTGAGACAGATACTCAACACTCCAAGTTAAAAGAGTAAAGATTGATTTTGGCTTAATTTGTAGAGGTATCAGTCTATAACTGGCTAGCTCCAAGGCAGGGTGACACATGGCAGAGGGACACCAGTTGGTGGTAGCTAGACATGAAAAGCAACAAGAGCAGAGGGAGAGAGAGAAGGAAAAATACAGAGAGAGAGAGGGAGAGAGAAAGAGAGAGAGAGAAAGAGAGAGAGAGAGAGATCCCTCTTTCCATTTTTTATATTGTATCCACTCACCAGGATTAGGGCAGTGCCAATCCAATCAGTGCACTGATCCAGCAATCAGTCATCTTTAATCCCAGTACCCTAATCCCAGCGTTGCACTAATCCAGCACACCCTCTAGATTCAGCTACCTCCAAAAACCCTAGGCTCGAATGGCATCTGGACACAAACCATAACACAAGGCCTTTCCCCTGCTGGGCAAGCACTCTATCACCGAGCTACCCAGACCCTGGACAAGGCTATGCTTGAGAAGAGGATGAAGTCAAGGAGAATGTGGAAAACCATAAACAGATTTACATGCAAAGATACTGCCTTAATGTGTTCTTTGTTGCTATAAACACAACAGCACAGAATGAATAGGTTATAAAGAAAACTGATGTGTTTTGGTTCGCGGTTCTGACTCAAAGTCAAGAAGATGCATCTGGTGGTAGCTTTCTTGCTGGCAGAATCCTGAGGGAATATAGGATGTCATGTGGTAAGGGACAGGGAGCAAGTGAGAAACCTACCCAAACTTATGTTTTATAGCAGATCCATTCTCAACACATCCTTGGACCCACTAACGTGCTCACCATATGAATAGATTAACCCATTCATGAATGCAGGTCAATCTTCTCTTAAAGGTCCCATCTAGTCCTGCCCCTTAATATCTATCTCCTAACGGAGATTGAACACAAATTTCAAAGAGGAAAACCATATTTGAAATACAGAGGATATTTATTACAGAAGAAAGCATAGATCTACATGTTAGAGGAAATAAAGACAAGACCAAAAGATCTTAGCAAGGAGTAGCATGTCTTTCCTTCAGGAACTAGACTGGAGAGTCTCATGTAGAAACTTGCTGGAAAATTAGGTTAAGGAGGGCAAATGGAGCCAGCTGCAGGAAGACTCCAACAGCCATGCTAGAGACACCTCCCTTTAATAAAGACCAAGTCAGAAGTTACACAACTTCTGCCTCCCTCACAGCTTCCTACGTGGCAGCTAATCGTGGCAGTGATTCCTTGGGAAGGGTGACTGAATGTGATAAAATGTATGACTGATTAGAGAATAATACGAGGACAAGGGCAGTGAAAAGGTTTGGAATTAGCCGTTTACAGATGTTCAATGAAGTCATCTGGCTCCACAGAGAAATCTTCAGGGAGCAAAACTTCAAAAGAAAGAGAGAAAGACAGCATGATGCATACGTGCTGGGAAGGCGGACTTGGAGAAAGGGTTCAGATCACTTCAACTCAGATTCTGAAGTCTGTAATGGGTCAAGAAAAAGAGGACTTCATTTTGAGGGCTAACTAGCCCTATGAGGGCTGAGAGGAAACTAAATAGCAGGAGGACATCATTAACTGCTATCGATAAAAAATAATTTGGGCCTGATTTTCAAATTCTGCCTTGAATTTAAACCACCTGGAAACCATCCTCAGTGGAGTCAGCCAAAGCACAGCTAGGAAAAGTGACAAGGATCGTTGACTCTAAGAACACACCAAGTGCTGCGTTATGCAAGGAAACAAGTCAGCTGTCTCAGGGAGGGGCTTGGAATTCATCATCCTTTCGAATCTCTCCGGCTCATATTCGCTGCAGATGTTTTCAATGTATGCTGCGCTTTTCCCATTAAATTGACTAACAGTTGTGATCATTCTGTATCCCCAGCTGCCTTTCATTAGAAGCTGTACCTCATAACAGTTTCAGGGGCTGGGATATCTTCACGGTACCATTTCAGTCTTACTTTCTTCTATTTATTACCATTTGACTCTTCATGTTATATTTCACCAACTGCAGGCCAATTGCTTGCAATACTTAGAGCATTTAAGTATAATTGTTTATATGCCTGTGTTTGGTCTAAGTTCCCATAAAATTGCGGTGAATCATCTTGTTGGATAAAAGTAAATCTCATTTCCAGGTCTTTAAAACATGTTAGATAACCATATAATAAGACATTAATGAAGATTAAATATCACTTGATGTTTTTATTTATGGCATCAAAATAAAACTTAGCAGAGAATTATAAGCATGACTTTTGTAAGATTCGATAAATCAGTACAATTTCATTTCAAGGGTTCCCTATCTAAACAGCCTCACTGATATTTCCACCTAGTTCAATCATTACAATAACTGTAATCTTCCATTCTATTTCCTTCTGTTGGTTTTCTTGAGCTTAATCATGGAGCTATGAAAATGAGAATAAAAGATAGACTACATCCTCAGAGATAGTTGTTAAGGTTTTGTTTTTGAAGTTCACAGTGACATATAACCACCAAGACTCATGATTCTATAAATAAAAGAGATTTTTAGTATATATGCTGCATAAAATATACACACATATATATATAATACATATGTATTTTTACTCTCTCTCATATATATATATATATTTGATAGCTAGACAAACAGATAGATAGACAGATAGATAGACCCTCTTCCCTTGAGCATCAGGCTTTCCCTGGTAATCTGTTATGTTCTGGATTCAATGCTTATTTACATCCTCCATGAGTGATTCCATTCACATCCAAAGCCAACTCCTATCCCAAGTGACTCTATTCATATCCAAATACTCCCTGTGATGCCCGCCTGACTTTAAACTCATCCCTGACCTCTCTCCAACAAACACAGCACACACATCCTCCATCTGCCCTCTTCTTCATCCTCTGTCTCAGTGAACACTGTCTTCCTTCCACCTATCCTAACCAGAAATTGTTCTTTCCTCGTCTCCTCATTTTTTCAAAAGATTCTAATTCATTCTTTACACAGCTCCCAAATGC
>PVJX010008793.1:0-63811 GCA_004027295.1 Dolichotis patagonum
AAGGACCTTCCTTAGTCCAGTGAACTAAAATATATACCTCACTTTAAAATACTGACAAAAATTATTATCAGGTAAAGAGTTTAATATAGGTAATATTTGAAGATTAGAAATAATTATTAAATATTCTTTAAAAAATTTAGAAAAGAATTGTATTATTGAGACAGTGTTTGCTTTGTCCTAAATGCTACTTAAGATCCTAATGTTCAGTTACTTTTTTGAGCCTAATTTTGCTTTTAGAAATATCATGATACACACATAAAAATGGTAATTAATATAAACATGCAAAAAAGTAAAGCTATGAAGTTAACAAGTATATGAGGATATATTTATTAATAATTGTAGCTGGGGATTTAGCTCAGTAGCATAAGCACTTGCCTGGCAACCATGAGGTCATGAGTTCAATTCCCAGTACCCCCCCAAAAATAATAATAATAATAATTGTAGAAGTAACATTAAGGCCACAGCAAGGTATCATTTATATCTGTTTAACTAGAAAAAGCAGAAACTTACACATTGCATGTACTGGCAGTGATATTGTTCTATCGAAACTGACAACTAGCCTGAGTGTCTATCAGAATGGCCATTATGAAAAGACTATGGAAATCATTGAAATACACATCTTGAGATGGGGTCATGAACAACAATATAGGAATCCTAGCAGCCAAATTGATAAATTTGGAATTTAATTAACTGAGCTCAGGACCACTCGTATACACACCACCCCGGGTTCAGGGTCCAAACAAGTGGCCCCGAACTGGAAAGTTACAAAGCTTTTAAAAGAGAGAATCACAAAAGACATCCTGTTGGAAACAATTTAGCTCGAATCTTTCATTCATTTTCAGCTGAGACCTGTATCCTGCTTCTTTTGTTGAGCAGGTTAATTTTTCTCCTGTAGGTACAGCTCATTCTGCTTCTCATGGGACTTATACCCTGAGTAATTTTCCATTTTTCTGAGTCAAATACAAAGCACTAGTTAAATGCAGGGCTCAAGTTGGCATCAGTTATACAAAGCCACAACAATCTGACCTAAAATTAGGGTAAGCATAAATTTGAGATGGTATGGAGATGATATTTATATGACTCTGCAACAAAGAACTTAAAATTAAGTCAGTTTAAAACAGAATATATAAAATTTAGATACTTTCAGGTAAATGATCACACCCTTAAATTAAGTCAATCAGACACACATGTGTGTACATTGCATTATCTTCCTGATGTGAGAAACTGGAAGGAGAAATAAGGGCCAGAATTCACAATAGATATTTGTGAAACAGGAAGAAATTGTTCAAAAGGAAAGAGGAACTAGAGAGAAGGAAGGGGAAAAAGAAGGAAACTAAAAGGACAAAAATTAATAAAAGAAAGGATAAAATAAAAACAAATAGGGAGAGGAAGAAGGGCTGAAGGCAGGGGAGGGGCTTGAGAAAAAGAGCAATCAAAATATATCAGACAGGTACAAACCCCTACGATGAACATGATCTTTGTGTATATCTAAACTGTACCAATAACTATTTTTATAAATTTGATTCTTTTTCCCCATTCTCCTACCCTGCTTTTCAATGCCTCATACCCTCCCTATTTACAAAGCTTTGTTTCTATTTTTTCCTTTATATCATTTTTTTTTCCTTTACCCTTTCTTCCTTCCCTCCTAGCCCTCACTTGTTCTCCTCTCCATTTGGAAATTTTCTTCATATGTCACAACATTTCGGTTATATTATACATTTTGGTCCTTATTTACACTTCCAATTTTTCACACTAGAGAAACAATGTGTGTGCGTGTGTGTGTGTGTGTGTGTGTGATTTCACTAAGAGTATGGCCTTGAGGTGAAGTCCATTAATGATGAAGGTCATTAGCTGAAAGACCCACGTCTTTCACCATCCTCGAAATTAAAATCAAAGTGGATCAAAGCTAAAATGTAAAAGCAGAAACACTAGATTTGCTACAAGATAGAATAAGTAGAACTCTTGTACCAACAAAATTAATTAAAAAAAAACAACAGGATATACGTAGATCTTAACTTACATATGACTCACTAATTTTGTTTATAAGTGTGTATTTCAAAGACTATCACTCAATGGTTTATAGATATAGACATACAAGTATTACTATAGGAGAAAGATAATTAAAAATTTATGAAAGTCCTAACCCCTAACCATACAAAATAAATGTATTTATATGAATACCTAATCATAATTATGTTATAATTTCTCATCTGTTTGATTCAATTGAGTTTAAAATCTGAACATAATAACTAGATATTTCTATTTTTTCTAGAAAATATTTTTATAATTTTTTATTTGATGTCTTACTACTTTTGTTTAGATAAACTACTTAATTTTATTGTTTCCCTCTTTGTTTGAATATTGGCACTTTCTTATTAATACTAACTAAAATTGATCAAATAAATTTTAAAATAAACATTTTATGATTATGTTGTCTAAAATGAATTTGTGACAATTTGTCTCTTATATTACTTAGTTTTCCATAGAAAAGCATTACTCCTGTATCTTTGTGTTTTTATGTATCTCAGTAGTTTGCCATTCATTTTGTAAGCATCATAAATCTTTTTTTTACCTTTAAAGTACTTTTTCAATAAGAATTTTTATTAAAAAATGGCTTAACCTATGAGAAAATAGTTTCCCAACATGTCTTAATTCCAATAAAATTAATCAGAAAAAAATCCTTACAAATGTATGACTTTGTTACTTGTGAATTTTCCTACATTTGTGAATACGTTTTATTCACAAAAATGAATGTGAATTGAATATGAATGTTTCATTGCTTTTCTTATTTGTGTTTTTGTTTATACTTTTCATGATTAGATCAAAGAAAGTAAGAAAAAGGAAAGAAGGAAGGGAGGGGAGAGATAGAGAAGATAAAAACCTCAAATAGTGCTTCACTCTAGATTTCAGCTAAGAAAAATTAGAATGTGCTTTACCTAAAAACCAACAAAAACAATTACCAAAAACCCCAAGATTGTATCTAAATTTAGATGTGGTTTAATGGAGTTCTTTAAAGTTCCTAAACATCTGTTATATGTTGAATACACTGCTATACAATAAAGATAGAGCAAAAATAAAATTATTACTTGAGTATATTCTAATGGAAGTAAAATAAGCAAAATACCTAAAACTAAAAAACAGCATTATTTCTCAGTACAATTCTCTGAAGTCAATAGAAAGAGCAACTGTCATAGCAAAAATATTTCATTTTTAAAACCCAAGTAAGAAAGGTCTTTTTTGAGGTGACCACAATGTAACTAGCATGGAGTGGATTAAAAAGAGATGACATTTGGTAAAATCTGGGAGAAGCCTTCTCTATGCAGAGACAGGCAGGTACAAAGTCCCTAGAGCAGGAAAATACTTCCTGACACTGGTAATCAAAAATCCACCTAGGTTGGACATGGAGGAATGAGCTGATGCGAACAAGACAGTAATTTTACATGTAGGCAAAGATTCTTCTAGTCACTTCACACACAAAACAAACTTCATTTTCTTTTATTAAAAAGTGGTTTTTCTTGATCTATTTCATAGAATCAACTCTTGAGTAGAGGCATGGGGAATTTAGGAGGCTATTTAAACACCAATCAGATACATGAAGATGGTGTACACCAGGTGATGAAAACAAGATGAGAGGAGGGTGTCAGATCTGAGATGTGTTTTGGTTATTGAGTATTCAGGGTTTATCAATCAAACAGGCAATGAAAATGAGTCAAAGAAAAGAGAACTTTTAATTCTTTAAATTAAAAAGTGTAAATTTTGTATAAGTCACTTAATAAAATGGAAAAAACCTAAGTTTGGCAAAATCAAGAAAAAAACAAATTTTTAAACATGTTTCCATGAAGCAAGAGTGAATAGCAAGTTGAAACATGATTATATTTGATACTAAAACATATACCACCGATCGCATACTGATAAATAATGAAATTGCTCCCCCATTCTCTAGAGCTAAATCATGTTAGCATTTTTATTGTGTGATCATACAGAAGTCCCATCCAGTTCCTCAGATCTAAGATGGCTTCCAATCCCCTAAGACAAGGAGTGTGGAGGCACTTCAACACAGAGCCAATGACAAATTTGCTCTTTTTAATCTTTCATTTGAACCCAGTGCTGGTCACTGGACCAGTCAGAAGGTGCTCTTTTCAACCCATGTGTCTGTGAGCACGGCCAATCACAAGTCACTGTTTCTGGTGCTTCATTTACATTTAACAGGAAGCCAAATGAGATTTTTCACAGGGCAGTTCTCACAAGGCACGATGCTGAGTGAGTGATGGGATGGCTTTCCTACTGTGTTATTTGCATGAAAGAGAGATAATGCAGGGATTTTGGATAAAAGACCCCATTCTCTTACCCTCAGGGCCACTGAGATACTTTCACCTACCTGTTGCCACACTGCACCATGCACTTCTCTTCTGCCTTCAATAAATGTCCAGGTTCACTACATTTTTTGTGTGTCTTGTCCCCTTTTCTGGTAAGGACACTAAGTACCAAAGAGAAGCTCCATGGGATGCTCCACTTGGTAACACGGTGACAGAATGTCCATGACATAGTGGAGTTTAAGAGTCCATCCACCCATTTGTTTCCAGCGCAAGAGGTTTATATTTCTTGTATGGAGCTGGTACAGGTAACACATCCTAATTCTTTTTTCTTTCATCCCTCATTTCTTTCCTCCCTCCATCTCTTGATCCCCTCCACCTTTGAGAATGATCTATATTCCTACTTCCTATTACCTATTTTTTATTTTGCTCTTTATCTTTACTCCCAGTTTCTCCTATGATATTTAGGCATGTGTATATGTCTGATTTATTTCACTTAACATAACGGTCTCCAGGAGCATTCATTTTTCTAAAAAATGACTCAAGTTTATCTTCTTTATAACAAAGTAGTATTCTGGTGTCCAAATATGTTGTTTATATCCATTCATCTGTTGATGGGTATATGGGCCACTTTGAAGATTTAGCTATTATCAATTGTGTTGCTTAAACAAGGATATGCATTTATCACTATAAAATCATGTCTTTAGGGGCTGGGTATTTAGCTCAGCGGCATAAGCACCTGCCTTGCAAGCAGGCAGTTGTGAGTTCGATCCCTGGTACTGATAAAAAAAATTTTTTAAAAAAATCATGTCTTTATCTCTTTGGGGAGGACACATAGAACGAGAACATCTAGTTCAAATGAAATTTCTAGCCTTACTTTTTTGAAGACTCTATACTGATTTCTAAACTGGTTATACAAGTTTACATTCCCACCAACAGTCTAGGAGGGTTCCTTTCTTCCTGAAGCCTCTCTAGCACTTGTTAATAATTGGTTTCTTGATCGACATTCTTTCTGGTATAAGATGGACTCTCATTGTTATTTTAATTTGCATTTGTCTAATACCAGTGACACTGAACATTTACTTGCATTTGTTGGCTATTGTTTCTTCTTTTCATCTGTACGTTTTTTATTGA
This sequence comes from Dolichotis patagonum, assembly GCA_004027295.1. Lineage (NCBI taxonomy): Eukaryota > Metazoa > Chordata > Mammalia > Rodentia > Caviidae > Dolichotis > Dolichotis patagonum. Next base: position 5,448 of record PVJX010008793.1, read on the forward strand.
GTCTTTTATCTTGGAGAGTCAATTCTTTTTGAGTCCTTTTTAATATTCCAGATACAAATCTTCTGTCTAAGGAATCAATTACAATTTTTTTTTCATTCTGTTAGTTTTCACTCTGTTGACTCTTCCTTTTGCTGTACAGAAGCTTTTTAATGTAATTTGATCTCATTATTGTTGATTCTCAGAACTATTTCCTGTGCAGCTGAATTCTGTTTAGAAAATTCCTGCCTTTTACTACGATTTCAAGAGTATAAGCTATATGATCCATTTTATGTGAAATTCAGGAACAGACTAAAAATAGCATATGGTAAATAAAATCTGAAGAGAATGTAAACTTCTGGCAATAGGTTGAGGATAGGAAACAGTGTTATAAACAAAAAAGAATTTTCCATGTGACAGAAATACTATATATCTTAATTTTATCATTGTAAGCCAAAATTCACTGAACTTTGCATTGCATATCTAGATATCTCATTTCATACTTATTAGGAACTTAATAAATAAAAAGAATAATTCTACTACTGTCTCAATAAAAGTGTTAGTATCAAGGAAAGAAAGTCAGAAGCTTGCTCTTTTCTTAGTTTGGAGCCTAGCTCAATTCTGCATAGCTGTGATATGTGGCCAATTGAAACATCACTCTCTCCTTGGATGTATGGAGGAGCAGGACACATTTTATTCAGAAATATGGCAGAAGCCAGCCTAGTGAATCTTGAAATGTGTCTGTTAGGTGATGAAAAATAATGTATGTGCATCATCCATGAAATACCGAAATGTTTTGTGCCATGATTTATAGTGGTATTTATGGTAGTATTGCATGAAATTCTAAAATCTTAGGGCTTTGTATTTATACAACATTAAGCCTCAGAATACCTTCCTTCTAGCTCAGCAGGGCTGATTATCATAATTCACTTTATATTGCCAGTGTATAACTCTATTACCAATTACACATGATTTATCTGTTTCTTATTTCAAATCATTGTATTATACCTGGTCCAGATGACACAACATAGGTTTTAAGATGGAATTACATCACTCATGGTAGAGAAGAAATTAAACAATGGAAGAAAAATGAGATTATTCTTGAAAAACTAAGTTTAAAATGAGCAGCAAATGCAGTATATCTACTTTAAAAGAATCATTTGATATATGTAAGTCAGGAGAAAATTTAAATATTTGTAAAATTTTTAATTTCAAATTTGTATCTACATTCAAAAAGGTGGACTTGCTAAACATTTGAAAAGTCCTCTTCCAATGTGGTAACCCAGTCACCATGTGGGCCATTGCGAACATGTCTATTGATAAAAGAAAGTAAAAGTTGAGAATACCCAGCTCCGGCTCCTTGTCTATAGTCAGTGTATGTTCCATGGTACAGAAACAGAGGCTAATTTTTTCCATTGGATAATGTGTAGTAAGGGAGAAACAAGGTCCACACCAGGTACACAAATGAAACTGTGGCCACAGGCCTTTCCTCAGCACCCTGGGAAGCCAAACCACAATTTCTGTAGCCACTGACCCAAACTTACCAGGACCAACACAAAGACTACCAGCTTCCTTAGTTTTTAGATCCTCCTATTCTTCCTTCCAGCTCAGAATCCAACATGGAAAGCTACCAGTACTTCTGAGCCCATTACCCGGAGACTGGAATGTTAGTTAACTCCTACAGCAACCCCACACCAACCTTCAGTCAGGGAATACCTGAAGCTACATAGACCGCATTTCCCTGCCTGCATTACAATCTCTGCCAAGCAACAGTGATGGTGGGTTATTTCCTTGCTATAGCAAGCTCTGAGTAAATAGCCCATGAGCATCATTATTTAGGTTATTGTCATTCATTTCTACAAGTGATAGGGCAGAGCAGGAGGTCCCTCCCAGACTCCTTTCCCCTTTAAATGAGGAAGGAAGTGCTGATTCAAGATTATGGAAAGAAATGAGAAGATTGGGAGGAGTTTTAGGAAACTGCAACAGTCGAGGAGTAGAATTTTCTAAAGAAGGACAATGTGACCACCACTGCTAATTCTCACAGAACAGGAAAGTAAACAGAAAAAGGAGAAAGTGAATTGACTTTAGCACATCTTGTGCTATAAAAAGAGTTTTAACTGAAGTGGAAGACAAGGAAGGCAAAATGGAAAGAAAATGTAATATAATTTCAAAGCTAATGCATTAACTGCAAATCATTATGGAAATGATGATTTTAACAGGAAAACACCATGTAATGCAGTTTTACAATGGTGAATCCAAAGAGTTAAATATTCTGACCATATAGGGGATGCATACAAATGCTGGACTGAAATGAAGTTGAGAGGAAGAGGAGTCACAGAGACAGAGAAATAAAATATGAATATGCCAATGCCAGAGAATACTTGCTGCTACTAAGGGAATAATATAGGGACTTAAACAAACCAAGAGGAAAACAAAAGACAAATAGATATATACATCAGCAAAGGATCTTGGCAGGATTTAATATAGTATGAGGTGAAATCACAAGACTCAGAAATTCATAGATGAAATAGAAAGATAAATATAGGATAAATAGGGATTAAAAAACTGAGTGTATATTTTTAGTATTACTTGTTACCAGAATAAACTGGTATGATAGTTTCAGAATTAGTTTAGACAAAACTAGCTTATTGGTCATCAAATCAATTTTGAAGTGAGTCCAAATATACATAAAGAAGAAAGAAAATGTCTCTAGAATAACAGATTTTTTAGTCAGAAGAGATTCCCATTTTTTAAAATCCTTGCTCTGCTATTTGCCGCCCATGAAATTTTTGTTGATTACTTAACATATATTAATCACAATTTTCTTTGAAAAAATAGCGAAGCAGTGTTATCTCAAAGGGATAAAGAAACAACATAATTAAAGTTATTAGCATCACACATGGTTCAGAAACAATTGTAAAAATGAGAGGATGCTTCTATATTTGCATGCAACATGGGAATAGTGTTGATTTAATTGTTACTTAGAATCTTTAATATATACACACTTACACGCACAGCATATATACAAACACGGATATATACACTCCTAAGAGGCTGTGAAAGAGTGCGTTATTATTATATCCATCTTACACAAGAAAGTACAAGGATAGTAAGTGTTTTGTGTAGAGTTTATTGCTTAGAAACAGAAAGTGAATTAAAAGACACAATTTCTGATTTTGTAGGACTTTGGAATTCTTAGATTCATGATTATGAATTGCATTCATTGCATTGTTTCAAAAACTTGGACATTCTTCCAATGACCTTAGAAAATCTTCAAGCTTCAAAGAATTATCCAGGCTAACTATCAAGGAACTATGCTTTGGAGTACTTGCACCAGGGTTTAGTCTACCACAAATCACAGTGTAAGTTTAAATTTTTTAAAAAAACGTTACACTAAAAGACCAATTGCTATTAGTCTTCTCAAGTTTTCCCCCTCACTTGGAACACATACATTTCATGGTGCTGGTCACTTTTTGAAGAAGTTGTTGGAGATATCTTTCATAAATGTCATGAGTTATGCTGTTTTATCTAACTTAATGTCCTGAATTCATTCAAAACATTTGGATTCCATGGAAATTTGATTCAGGGAAAGATGCAGAAGTTGCATACGCCAGATTCAGTGAATTAGGTGGATGACGACACACCATAATGCATTTAGGAGGCTGCGTTTCTACTGTATGACACTTGGCACCAGCATTCATTATATTTTTTGATACCACTTCATAAAGACACAAAATAGGACTTTTCCAACTGCTTCAGAAAGTAGCAAGAATGATGGGACAAGTGTATGTGAACCACAGGTGATTATGTTGAGGGAGATTAATTAAAATACACAGGAACAAAGCAGTTGGATCTCAGCTTTCATGGCAACTAATAATGTCATTAAGCCCTCCAGAAATGAGAAATTATTTTTCGTTAAAAAGAAGTTGAAAATAATTTTGAGAGTCTTGGGGTTTGTATTATATTCTGATTATTGCAAATAATATAGGCATCTGTAGCTTGCATTGTATAAAAGCTTATAGAGAAATCTATCTTCTCCAGGATTATATGTTTTTAGGCTACTTACATTTTGAAACACATTTTGGATAGAGTTTGCTATGAATTAGAATATTTATCATAGAGAAGCAGAGTTATTTGAAAGTTCATGGTTTTTAAGATTAAATGAATTGTAATTCTCTGCCAGAAAGTTGTAGGCTCCATAGATGTATAACTTCCATTTTGTAGCCCAGAGATATTAAATGCAGTAGAGAGGTTACATTTGAAGGTTTTATTTTCTCTGTTTCATGAAATATTTTTAAATAAAGTACTAACAATTGGGTGTTTGTCAATAAAATTTTGTATTTGTTTATTTTATCCTACTTTAGGCTCAAGTTCATTGAGTTAATGGAATAGATATAGAAGACCACAATCTGATTGATGATTAATCTGAGTACACTCTTTGTGCAAATTACTTTTTTTACTACATATATGAATTCAAATATGATAACACACCCTAATAAACAAAGAAGTGAGGGTAGCTGTTCTCTTGTCTACTTTCTAGTAACAAAACACAGCATGAGCTCTTAGACAAGAATGAACTTTTCATTTGGGAATGACAGTACTTTTGCACAATTCCAAAATGAACAGAGTGAAGGTCTGAAGTACAATGAAGTGGTAATTGAAAATTTAGGAAGAAAAACTTCTTTATTCGTAAGTGAGCTTTTAGGTAGGTCCTCTGTTACATGTTCTTTTTAATTGTCTTTCTTCTTCACATCTCTGTAGGTTTTAAAGTATCTAATCTGCTCGTATTTTACCCCTAATTTGTTGGGACATTTATTATATGTCTCTCTGCTGATTTACTTCAAGATTTATGGATAGTTAATTTTTAAAAGTTTCTTCAATTCAACTCTATCCATTTGTCTTTACATCTTTTTTTTTGGGGGGGGTACCGGGGATTGAACTCATGACCTTGCGCTTGCCAGCTAGGCGCTTAAGCCACTGAGCTAAATCCTCAGTCCTTGTCTTTACATCTTAAAAATCTGAAAGTATAACAATCTGTTTTTACTGCTGGTATTTTTTTCTATGAGAGTGAGTGCACTGAATATATATGGTATATTTTGATGTTAGATTTTCTGCTTATGCATGCAATGCAAACTTGCTGATCAAAATGTATTTAATCAACATGTCCTTACCTTGATAGTCACACGTATCTACAGAAGACACATTTCAAAGGACGCATGAACTAGTTGGTTCTCAGAAACTAACCATCAAGTTTAGTTTTCCACCATATTTTTGTCTCAGAAATTATAGTTTCTGAGCTCAGGGATTAAAATTTAATCAAACTATTTAAATATTTTTGGCAGAGCTCTTCACTTCAGAAGCAATTATTTTAACTCTACATCCTGAAATTTGTTCACATCCTCTTGCTGACTTATATGGATTCCTTGACACAACTATGAAGTTTCACAATCTATAATAATAAAATCCTACACCTCGTATTTGCAGCCAGATGTTAAACATCTCCCTGGATGACTTTAGCTATGGTGATTAAGCCTAACGTCAAAGTGCACCCTGCGGAATCCCAGCCTGAGACCAAGGAGAAATGTCTCTTCGTATCAAGCAGTACTTGTGAAGATGAAATCTGCACAGAAAGTTCTCGCACAATTCCACTGTTGGTATTATATTTCAGTGCAGATTTTCTCTGACTTTTCCATCTGAAAAGCATAGGAGACTGAATGTGTGCCTTCAGCCAGCACAGGCAGAGTCTGAAGCACCTACACTGAACATAAAGTTCTGCACTGTTCTTAAAGTTAATTTTAAAATTTCACAGGAAATTAGCATTATATTCTACAAGCTATCTCTGTTTTCTGAAAATAAAGAGAATGTTTTAAGCTACTCCACACTGCGTGAGATGAACTACATAATCAGTCTGCTTTTTTCATATGAAGACAATGTCTTAATATTGTATATCTTATTAATATTGTATATCTTAATTAAGAGGGATAAGCACAAAATTGGCAGGCCCAGGTTGGCAGCATCAAACGAATCAGTACCAAAAGTCCACAGGAAGAAACACTTGGTGAAAAGGCACATTATGCACCAATGACACTGAGTCTAGAGATGCCACTGCTGAAACAGACTTTGCCAGGTGGGAAGAACATTGTCAGAATGATTGCATGGACATTTCACTGTCTGCTTCTTTTCTAAACTAAGGTTATTTTTCTGAAGCATGATACACAAAATGAGTTAGGTCAGCATAAGTTGTGATTGATCTGAAAATGTCTGAAACTATTCTTCCTGAAAATTCCGTGTCAAAGCTTATGGTTTCACCATTTGCAGTTTAAGACAGAAAATAAAGAATAAGTTGCTTGTGGCCATCAGTGCTTCCCTTATATCTATTAATAACAGTTAGTACATAGTATTACCTTCTATAATAGCTATATGATTGTAATATATTTCAAAGTATTTTACTCAAACAGTAGTTAAATTGAAAATGTGAAGTGTTATTTTTAATTGACATAAAAATTCCATATAACAAAATGGAGACAGTTTTATATATAAGATTCAGTAAGATTGATAAAGATATAAACCCATGTAACACCTCAATCAAAAAACTAATAACTCCATTTTTCCTAACCTGTATAATGAAAATTTTCCAACATAAATAAAAATTAAGTTGTAAAAATATCCACATATCCAGCTCCCAGATTCAAGATTTAAATTCTCACTGGATTTAATTTCTCACATATCTATTCATTTGGCATTTCTTCAATACATTTCCTAATCTAATATTTTAATAGAGTGTGGTGCATTTCAAAATGAATTGCAGACTCCAGTGCAATTTCTTTTACATAATTCAGTTAGAATTTTTTGAGCAAGAATCCAAAACTTATTTAAAACTTTTTTATTATTTTGAATGTAAAATTTACAAGCAATGCAGTGCAAGCTTAGTACATGTAGTTCCCTGACTTTTAACAAATATATACATCCATCGTTGAAACCAAAACTCATCAATATATTACATTAACTTCCCTAGATTGTTTTATCATACCTCTTGGTAATCAACCCAAATCACAATCCCCATTCCTTGAGGCAATGAGTCATATTTTGTCCAGTATAGTTTATTTTACCAATTAAAAATTTTTAAATACATAAATTACATTCATTATAATAATGTATCTTATACTTGCTGTGATGTGCTTGGTATTACCCATTGTGCTGTATTTTTTGGCCATTTGTTCCTTTTTATTATTAAATACTATTCTAATGTGTCATTATACTGTGGACACCTGGACTGCTTTTCATTGTCAGTGATTAAATAACCCTGATATGAATATAGTACAGCATTTTAGAGGCATTTTATATTCAGTTTTTGAGGAAATATCTGGATGTGGGATTCCTGAGTCAGGAAATTGGCATGTCTTCATTGCTTTTAAGAAAAAGAATTCTGAAAGTTGTTATCCTGTTGTATTCCCATCAGCAAGTCACGAAATTGAGAAATCTACTATGGTGTGTTATCACCAGAATTTGCTAACATCATTTTTTTTATTAGCCATTTTGATGTGTATGTATAGCACTGTTATTTTAATTTGGATTTACCTGATGAATGAATTAAGTTTGCCACCTTTGATGTGCTTACGAATTTGTATATATTAAGTGGAATATCTATTCAAATCTTTTTAGTAATTTATTTGGTTATATGTATTTTTACTAAGTTGTAGGAGGTACTTATGTTCTTGGTTTTCAAAACAATGACAGTTTTTGCTAGTTGTGACCTATGTGTTATATTGTGAACAACATATTTTGTTGAGCAAATGTTTTTAATTTTAGTCAAATCTAGTTTTTTGGAAAGAAAAAAGAAAAACTATGATACGGAATATTAAAACAACATAATAAGGGTTAACAGTGGTTACTATATTGTGTAATGTTATCTTCAAAGTTTTCTCAGATTACAAGATATAGGCATAAAAATTGATCAAACAATAAAAACACAATCTGTCCTTTTTGAACTACCAGAGAACAATAGTATAATTATCTTGTGTGGATATATATATTTCTTCTTCCCCTTTGAATTTCACACTATCTATATACATTCTAATTTGTTTTTCTTCCACCTCAAACTTATGACTCATACCATGTATAAGAATCAACTCTAATTAGATCAAAGATCTTAATGTTAGAACTGAAAATGTAAATATTTCCAAGAGAAATTTTCATGATCTGAATTTGGCTAAATGTTTATAAATATACTTCCAAAATTATAATTTATAAAAAGTGATAAATTAGATTTCATTAAAATTAGAAACTACTTTCATTGTTAGAAACTGTAATTGTTAGGGAAAAAAAGAGATCAACAACATTTTAGGAAAAATTTGTAAATCTCATCTATTCAAGGGCTTGAATCTGTTTATGGAACAAAGTCTGAAAGCTAAATAATAAGGAAAAACATTCAAAATGAACAAAAGTTTTGAATACTCTTTTACCAAAAAATAGAGGAATATGATTAATGAGTACACAAAATAAGACCAAATGATTTGCAAATTAAAAACAAAATCTTAGACTACTTCTCAGACACTAGAATGGTTATAATAAAATTAGATTTTTAGAGAATGTGAAAAAATTGTAAGTTTCACACATTTTACTTTAGAAAGTGAAACTTTGCAGTCACTATGGAATACAAATTTAGCAGCTATTAAAAATTATGTATTCATCAACCACATGAAATAGCTATTATAATTCTTCACTTTACCAAATATTAATTTGACATGGATTTTCCTTTGAAGATTCTACACAAATATTCATAACATCTGTATCTGTTATGATAGCCAAATTAGGGAAATAATTTCAGTGTCCATCAACATTGGAAAGATACCCAGACTGTGGCATTCAGCAACAAAATGAACAAAGTACTGAAAAATGTAAAAACATTCTGGATCTCAAACTTGGTAAGTGACAAAAAGGCATAAACTGTATCCAATACAGTATATTATTCCATTTACATGACATTACCAGCAAAGGGAAAACTAGAAAGCCATAAATCACACTGGGGGGTCACATGAGCGTAGTGGTAGGTACAAGAACTAAGAGATAGAAGCATTAAGGAACTTGCTGGGGTGATTGAAGTTTTAGAAAACTGAATAGTGGTAATATTTGCACAATTCTGTGCAACAATATTCATTTAATTATGCAATTATGAGAAAGATTATGTTGTAAAATTATAACTCATAGAGTTCCTTATTAAAAAGACATTATTTGTTATGATTGCTCTACATTTTCAAATAATATTGTTGTCTAGGACTCCGACTCCTATATTAATGAATCTTTTTGAATCTTTCAGATAAAAAACAATGATTGAAGATTACCTGAGAGAAAATTGAAAAGGATGAAAGAATTCCAGTCATAATTCTCAACAGGAATAAGACAAAAAATAAAACTATAACAAAGATATCTCTGTGTATGTTTATGTAATAGAAAACATAATATGTACATGACATATCATAGTTATATAATTACATGTTCATTATACAGTTACATTATTGATATAAGGTATATATTTATTTTCCTTAAAAATAACCTCAGCTGACAAAAGTCAATGCTTTAAACAAGAGAGGATGAACCCAGTGAAGTCTTTAGAATATGACTCTCAGAATAAATATTGAGTTGGTAATGACTGAAATAAAATCTTTCTTTTTCTAAATAATCTAAGACCTAAAATAGCAATTATGTCAGTAAAACTAAATCGAGAAGTAAAGTTGCATATTTTGTATATTTCCATTGTGTAGCTAGATATTTTCAAATGGACATAAAAACAAACTGAATAGCTGACATCTAAGATAAATGTACCTTTCTTATAAAAAATTCATCTTCAGTAGGAAACTCATCTGAAGTTCATATATTGTCTAAGACCTGAGACCCTATTGATCTTTAATTTTATATGTTGCAACCAAAGCGTCACTAGGATAGTCAGTATCAATATTACCACAGGACGTGTCAATTTCCCCAAATCTATTAACTAATGGTGCTGCTGTGAAAAAGAATATAGCATTCAATTACTTTATTGTCACTTAAATTTCCAATAAATAACACAACATAAGTATTTTGCTGTTAGTAATACAGTGACTATTTCTAGGAAGGTGTAACTGTCTTTTCAAAAACTTTCAACACAGCTCAGTATCTGTCTTGCTGTGGCCATTTTACCAGTACGTTTCCTTCTCTTTTTCTTAATCTAGCCAGTCAAATCTGTGATCAAATTTTATTCATAATTCATCTGCAAATAAAATTATCAAAATTCTTAGCTAAGTGATTATGTGCAAGATTCCCAGAAATTTCCAATCATTGATAATTTTAAAATTGATATTTTGGTGTTTTCCTATTTTTAATAGTAAGAAACCATTGATAAGTCATAAACTTAAATTTCTAAATATTTTATTTTATTTTATTTTATTTTAAAGAGAATAAAACAAAAGAGGACAGAATAAAGCAGATCAGAACAGAACAACATAAGCAACACAGCACTTTACAACAAGATAACCGGATATTAACAGTAGCTACCATAATGTCTCTTTCTTTGTAATAATTGCACATGGCTTCAAGTACAATAATATCAAACATAACAAAACAGTATAAAACCATTCAAGACAATGAAAGAATTACAGGGTATTCTGAACCAAATAACAGAAAGTGATCAATGGCTACTATAATATCTCATTTTCCATAAAAAATTTGTTTATACTATCACATATATTAAAATTCCAATCAGACACAACATGATAGAACCAATGCTAATAGAATAATAAAAGCATGGTAGGACTTTGAAGCAAGACGATATTAAATCAGCAATGGCTGCCATAATGTTTTGTTTTCTTCAAAACAGCTGTTCATACCATCACGCATAATAAAGTCAAACAAAACAGAATAAAACAATTCCAAGTAAAGAATGAAAACATCAAAAGGCTTCAAAGCAATGTAATGGGGTATCATGATTACCATAAAATCTTATGTACTCTTACTATTTCTTACACTAGGGAGACTATATGGTATTTGTTTCGCTTATGAGTATGGCCTCAAGTTGCATCCATTTATTTATAAATCACAAATGGCAAATAAATACATGAAAAAATGTTCATCATCATTAGTCATTAGAGAAATGCAAATTAAAACCACACTGAGGTTCCATCTCACTCCAGAAAGAATGGCCAGGATAAAAAAATCTACCAAAAACAAATGCTGGAGAGGATGTGGGGAAAAAGGAACTCTTCTTCACTGTTGGTGGGAGTGTAGACTGGTGCAGCCACTGTGGAGGTCAGTCTGGAGATTCCTCAAAAAGCTGGGTTTGGAAGTCCCATTTGACCCAGCTATTCCACTTCTAGGCATATTCCCAGAAGAACTGAAAACATCATACCACAGTGATATATGTGCACCCCTGTTTATGGCAGCACAGTTTGTAATAGCCAGATCTTGGAAACAACCTAAGTGCCCAACTGAAGAATGGATAAAAAAGTTGTGGTATTTGTATACAATGGAGTACTACTCAGGTATAAAAATTGATCACATTGAGATATTTATAAATTTCTAAATATTTTTGAGCTAATAAATCCAGCAACATTAGTAAAATAATAGAAACTAAGCAAGTTCAGTTGACATTTCTAAACTGTTACATCACATGCCTCAGTAACACATGAAAGCTAAATATAAAGCTAAAGAAGGATAAAGAACTATCATGACTATTTTTTTATAGAAAATCATGCTGGGTGTGGTGGCACCTACCTGTAATCCCAGAACTCAAGACCTGCAGCAGGAGGATCACCAAGAGTTCGAGCCCAGCCTGTGCTACGAAGTGAGTTCAAGGACTGAACTGCAGAGTGAAACCCTGCCTCAAAAAGACAGAAAAGAAATAAAGCATTCTCTATAGCAATGTTTTCATTGAAATTAAGGTTTTACATTTCTTTATGATTTTCAAGTAATTAAGAACATGCTTTTCCTTCACTTGTCTAATATAAACCATATTCCATTTTTCCCCTTCCTCAGCATACTCCAGTTTTTCATATTGTACTCTAGAAATGCAGTCAATATTTGTCTCCATTTGGGAAAACTTATACTTAAATGGCAATGGTTAAAAGCCTTACCAAAGGACCATCTCATATATTTTGGATTTTAAGTCAGTGCCTTGAAGAGATACAGTTTCCTTCTGTGTTTACTTCAAGCTAATACTGTCATCTTTCTATGATTACTTGTGTAATTCACACTTAAATTCAGTACCTTGCTTAAAAATATACTGTATAGATAAAGCAATCAAACAGCATGGTATTAGAATAAACAGAGAAACAGACCAAAGAAGTAGAAACCCTAGACACAAGCCCATGCATCTACACACATCTGACTTTTGATAAATGTGACAAGAACACACATTAGAGAAAAGATAGTCTTTCAATAAATGGCATGCTGAGAATTGGATACGCACATGGAGAAAAATATTGAACCTTGAAAACTTTCTCACAAGTTATAAAAATCCACTCAAAAGTGATTAAAGACTTAAGGATCCCACAGGAAGCTATAAATCTGCTGGAAGAAAACACAGAGGAAATGCTTCAGGAAACTATAATGAGCAATAGTTTCATAGAGAAAACCACAAAAGCTAAAATAAACAAACATTACAAAGCTTCTGAACAGCAAGAAAAATAATAAAGAATAAAGAGACAACTTCTGAAATGGATAAAATATTTGCAAGCCATATATCTGACAAAAGATTGATATCTAGGCAGTATAAACAACCAAAATCAAAACAAAAATGAAATAGTATTTAAAAAGAAAAAACAAAACAAAACAAATAACCTGATTACAAAATGTGTCATAGTCCTAAAGAAACATTTCTCAGAAGAAGACATCAAACAGCTAACAGGTAAATGAAAACATCACAAATCATCAGAATATTGGAAATCAAAAACACCATGGGATTTCATGCCACCGGAAAAAATCACTACAGTAAAAAACAATGCAGATAGTAAGTATTGGTGAAATGGGAACCCATGCGTACTGTTACATTTTAAATTAGTAAACTATTATAGAAAACAGTACCGAGGTTCCTCCCAACTTGAAAAATAGAGGTACCATGAATGGCTGAAGAATCCAACTACTGAACAGATGTCCAAAGGAAATCAAATCAGCATGTCAAAGAAACATCTGTATTCTTATGTTCATTACAGTGCTGTTCACCATAGCCAAGAAATGGAAACAACATATGTGTCCATTAACTGATGAAACAAAATTGTGGCACATATACACAATAAAATGTTATTCACCTGTAAAAATAAGTGACATCTTGTTATTTACAGCAACAGGAATGGAATTAGAGATCATTGTAGTAAACGAAACGAAACATGCACTATATGACAAGCAGCACATGATCTCATTCTTACATAGAACCTAAAACAGTGGAGTTCATAGGAATCAGAGGTAGAATAGCGGTTACCAGAGGCTGGGAATAGTGGCACAGCGGCACCAGGAGGAAAGATGGCAAAAGTTGACCAGTGAGCAGTAAGAGACAAATAGGAACAAGATATTCTGACGCATGAATACACAAGATACTGACTTATTGATAACAATAAGTAATGTGCCTTGCAAAAACCTAGAAGAATTTTTTTTAAATTTTTCTCCAAAAATGATAAATGTTTGGAGAGTTATAGTCATGTGTTAAACTCAGCTTGAATATCACATTGTGTATATCACTACAGAGGCATCTCATGATATTCCATTAATATACATGGCTTAATGTTTTTATGTGCCAGCTTAAACTTAATTGAAGTTAAAAATAATACATTTGAAAATAAAAATTTAAATGTAATAATATCATCCAATGATCCCATGAATATTACTGAGTTGAAATAAGCCAGTCACAAAAAGCCCAATGTATCATTCCAGTTATAAGTGATATTTAAAGGAATCAGAACCATAGAGACATAGAGCTGAATGGGCTGTGCCAGAGAGGCTGGGGGAAGGCAGAGGGGAGATGTTGTTTAATAGACATAAAATTTCAGTTTTGCATGATGAAAAGACTTATGGAGACGGTTGATGGCTAACCCTGAAAAACATTTGAAAAACAAATGTATTTAGAAATATTAAGTGTACACGTGAGCATGTCTAGGATCACAAATTTGTACTCTCTGTATTTTACATAAATAATTGAAAAGTAGAAGCAAGCACAACGTCCACCAACAGCTAAACAGGTTAACAAAGGGACACACGCATACCTATTATTTTATATATTTAAATATGTATTTCTAGCACAATTAAATACGATAAATTTATATCACATATAATATATGATGAAATTAATATCAATAGAATATATGTCATTTTGGTTTTTTGTGAAATAAATGTGAATGAAATACTTTTATATACTATGTTATATTATGGTAAATAACATAAAATGTTATGATAAATATAAGAAGATGCATGAAAACTGTGACACTGTATGACTTCATTTCTACGATGTATCCAGAATAGGGAGATCCAAAGGGACAGAACAAAGAATGGTGGTGATCCGAGGCAGGAAGGGGTGGGGAACAGAGAACAATCTTTCAGTGGACACAAATGTCCACTGAAAGAAAAGAAAAGAAAAGAAAAGAAAAGAAAAGAAAAGAAAAGAAAGAAAATCTGAAAGAGAAAGAAAAAAAGAAAGATGGAAAAAGCAAGAAAACACCCTCATCCTTATTCTGGATGCTAAGGCTCTTACCTTGATGCTTCTTGTGATCCCAGGGACCCTGGCAGTCCTCAAATTAGACTTTCATTTCTACTTTTGCTCTGGAAAGGCTTTTGTATATCTCATGGTTGGCGCATGGCTAGTTCATACTTCAGACTCGGTTGTTAGAGCCCTGAGAAGTCCAGTCTGAAACCAAGCTGGAAGAAGCACCATAGCTTTAAAACCCACATTAATGCATGTGCATTCCAATAGTGGCTCTAATTACTACAGATTGAAATTATCTACTTACACGCTTGTCTCCTCAATATGCTCTTATCTATTTATAGATACGCATTAGGTGTACGTAACAGAGCAGCAACAACACCATATCACCTAGGGTCTAAGTCAGTGCCTGATTCTATAAAAGAATATCATAGACTGGTGCCTGAAATAATAGGAAATTATTTCTATAAATTGGAATTTGAGAACAGGGTGCTAGCAGAATTGAGTTCTTGGTGATGGTGATACACCCGATTTGTTACACAATCATCTTCCTGTTTACTTGCATAACGAGAGAGCACTATAAGGGCAGTAATTCACTGGAAAGACTACATAGTGTCATTCTAACTTTCCCCTCAAACTACATTTTCTAACACCACCACATTGATATCAAACTTTTGGAGGAAGATGTTCTAACTAGAAAGTGATCAGGGAGGGGGAGGAAGGGCAGAGGAAGGAAGTACAGAGAAGGAGAAGGGGTCAAATCACAGAAATATCAATAGCTGGTAACAATTCCTGGCAAGTTTCATCCTGAGGCTCCTCACCTGGAAACCAGTCTAGAAGCAAGTTCTGGTGTTGAACTAAATGGTCCATCTGGACTCTGTTTACTACTTCAAGTGCTGAGGTAAGAATCCTGAGTACATTTGAAAGAACAATACCCACTGATACAAGACTGGAGCAAGGCAGCACAGATCAAAATGTTTATCCACCAATTTTAATGAACTATTTTAGTATAAATGATTGGAGCCTAGTGTGTCTAAATTTTCATTTATCAATTTATCTCTCTCTCTCTGTGTATCTTTGTGCCTCTGTCTCTGTCTCTCCACCCACCTCCTGTATTTTTTAATACAATGGTTATTATTTTTCTAGTTTCTTTAATTCTCTAATGAAAAATAAAGCTCAAGTTTCCCTTGTTCAACTAAAAGGTAACAAATGACCCCTAGAATAAAATGAATTGACATGATGAAAATATTTTGTAGTGTATTTGTTGCATACTAGCATAATTTTTCTTAATAGCAATTTGTTTCCAGGGAAATCATCTCCAACTTATTGATCAGGGAAGTGAGGCTCAGTGAAATCTTAAAGGTTTTCTTGTAAAGAAACATGACAAGCAGTAAGTCCTACAGATAGTAGTACTATACTGATGTAGAATTTTTCATTACTTGTCATTTAAGTTGTAATATTTACACACACTCAAATTCTTCAAGTGTTGACAGGGTGGGGAACAAAGAGAAGTAGACAAACAACATGAGAATGTTAGTTTTTCATCCGTGGTTTATTAACATGGTTACGTGCTGACAGCTTCAATTAGAAAACAATCTTGTAATTGTACATAACAATATAGCCTTTGAGATCAGAAAAATAAAGAATTCAATGAATATGAATTGCTTACATTGGTTGCATAATCTTATTCTAATTGCATAACTAAATTTACACATATTTGAAAAGGGGATGACAATTGTCATATTGTGAGGTAGTTATGATTAAATAAAGTAACAGAAGTGAAAGTACCTCTCATATATCAATGCTCAATAATTATAATTTTGTTTCATACTGATGCACAAACTTCATTTTTTTGACTTGCCATAGAGCCAAAACATTAATTTGGGGAGATGTTTTATGAATTTTGTTCATAGCTTTTCATTACACATAAAGTCAACCTAAGAATGAAAAACAAATTCACGATCTGTAAATGAGAGAAAGGAAAACTCCAGTCACTTCTACAAAACATATGAAAGAAGTCATATTAATTCATTTCAGAGTAAATAATGAATTTAACTTATTAAAATTGCTTATGTTCTCTGTAAGAGGTACAAATAAAAGTAATCTAATATGTAGTTTATATGAGTAGTATAATTACCCATCTGAATTATATATCAGAATTGTTAAAAAGATAGCTAGAGCAATTTTCAATTCTTTTCAAGTATAATTTGTATACATGCACCTGAATTTCTACACACAACTTTTTTTTTAACTACTCCCAACTCTTATATTCTTGTTTGGAAGCATAAATTCAGAATATATACTATTTAATACATTGGCATAGAGGGTATATTTTCCCTGTCTCACATCTTTATATAATATACTTATGTGCTATAGAAAGATACATAATACATGCATACATACATACACATAAATTTATGCATATAAGTGTATATATGTGAACATGTCTGTATATCAATGTATATGTGGAAAGAATATGGAATTTCAAGGTACAAATACTTACTTTATGATGCTGTAAAATGACTTAAATGTTTGAAACAGTTTTTCTTATCTGGTGACTAGGATGATTGTAATATCTACATTGGGGAGTAAATGAAATACTACCTGAGAAAATCAATGTACAAATGGACAGAATATTTATTTATTTCACTTTTCACTGTTACTGTTCATATGTAATCTGTTGTTACAACATTCACCTTAGAAATCCAGGTATCTCTCTGCTTCTCTCTGACATGCAAAAAATGCCAACTAAGCACAGTCAATTTCACAAAAAATATCAAAAGCAAAAGGCAGAGTAGTTAGTATGCTGTGAAATATTAATCAGTGGGTTCAAAGTCACTGGTAAAATTTTTATTTAAAGAAGATGAATGCTTCATGGATAACTGATTATTTTAAGTATCCTACTATAGTAAAAATATCAGCAAAACTAAGCTTCAGAAACTTAGTTTAGGGACCATCTATTTTTTCCCCTGTAAATATTACATATAGTATTTGTTTTCATGAAACTTAAAAACCAGTAACATTCTTCTGAACTTCCATTTCTTCAAAATATAGAGACCAACCCTGTAGTTTACAAAAATTGACTTGCTATTAAAATATATGTATTTAAGAACACATTTTGAAGTAGTATCAGTAACCTCCTGACTCTGAATTGTTCTCTCTGAGGAACTTTTAAGGGGAAATACTTGCTTCTTGCCAAGGAAGCCAATCGCGTGTCTGACAGGGTGGCCACTAGCTTTATGTTCACTAATTTCTTATATATAAATATAATATACAAAATCCTTTTAAAAACAGGAGGTGGAACAGAAACTTGCAATAACTTAATGCATTCTGTTTAAATGGATTTTTATTTCTCTTTTTCTGATATGATTTCTTTGCTCTTTATTCACAGAGCAGGTTAATAAATGACAGAAATGTCTCTTTCTTAGATAAGCTTAACAGGGCATGTGACTAGTGGAGAACATAATTCACCTAAGTTTTGATTTTTTTTAAGATTATTCTAGGTCTGAGATGTACATCAGAGGAGAAAGAATGAAACAAAGGAATATAGAATAGCATTTATACAGACCTATCACTATTTGCTCATGACAAGTTCAGTTCTACTCTAATTCCTCAAATATTGGGGAACCCTGAATTGAACCTCCAATCTCTTGCAAGTTGCTTTGGCACATGGTAAGAAAAAAAGAGCAAGAGACATTTATCAAGCAGCAGGGATCTGAGATGGCCCATTGTTTATGGGGAACATAAGGCAGTGAGGCAGCCAGAACCTCAGTATTTATTGATTAAGAAAAGTAATGAAGAATCGGGTGTTTAGCTTAGTGGCACAAACATCTTCCTGGCAAGCGGGAGGTCATGAGTTTGATCCCCACTACCAAAAAAAAAGAAAAAAAAAAAGAAAGAAAAAAAAGAAAAGAAAAATAATGAAGGGATTATTAGATGATTCAGAGGGCAGTGGTGATACTAAATTAATGTGAATCTTTCTCTGGAGTGACTTTAGTTTTATTAGTCTTAGTCTTAGTCCTAGACCTAGTTTGAGTCTTAGTCTTACTGGGTTTAGCCTTAGTCTTAATTAGGTGAGAAGGAATGACTCACCCATAATCAGATAATAAAAATCCTCAAAAGGGTGATATCGATAATCCCAAGCCTTCCTTCATCTCTTAGGGAAGTATATAAAACTAGCCATTCCGAATTTTTGGTTCCCAACATACCCCCTTTTTGTTTTTATAATTGCAGCAGTTGAAATAGCATACAGGCTCTGGGCACGATAGCAACAAACTCATTCTCAGAAGTTTGCAGGAGACTCCATTCACATCACCAGCATAACAGCCTCCTATATTGTTTTCTTTAGTTATTTCCACTGCATGAGTCTTGGAACTTGCAAGAATCTCAGTACTTATTATGTCAGTTTTACTCCAGGGTCAACCTCAAGGATGCTTGCACTGGAGAATTGGACAGGAACAGGCTCCACCAAAGCTCTGGGCTCCTCCTGTCTCCATGGTCAGTGCTCTGGGAGGGCACCCACAATGCTTTTACATTCTCTATTAACACACAACCATACCCTCAACCCTATGTTTTTAACTACACTGGGCCATCCCACTTTCCTGTTTGTATGTCCTTCTCCAGCACTTGATCCCTAGGTGTGCTTGACAGATTTGTCCTTTTGCCAATAAAGTTCTGATGGAGGGCATTTACTTTGTGCTACAAGGTTTTAAAAATTTAAGGTAAAGACAGCAAGATCTTCCAGGTATTTAGCTTAGTGGTATAAGCACCTGCCTGGCAAGCACAAGTTTGTGAGTTTGAGCCCAGGTACAAAAAAAAAATAGCAATATCTAATTGTGGATGTGGAACTAATCATATTTCCCCTGTTTGATTTTGTAACTGTGCGTCCAACCACAATCATCTTCCACACTGACCTTTCCAAGGCCCAGCCCTATCTGACTGCCTACAGTATTTCTAAATAAATTAACTATCTATATTATTCCCCACCCTGAACTATCTGTAACTATAGTTAGGATAAAATGAATGTAGTTTTCATCTTGATGCTTCGAGCTGAGATGTGTCCTTGTAGAGGTGGTGGCAGCAAGGGTCTTCTCTAGAAAGCTAACATAATGAACTTGGGATAGATATGTCATAGTTTAGCAGTTATAGACTGTTTACAAGGTTGATATGGTGGGCCCCAGTAAAAGGATTCTAGCACATTTGTCATCAGTTCGTATGTATGATTGCTTGGAGCTTGATAGTCTCTGTGCAAGAATAAACCAATTTTCAAAAAAAATTAGAATCAAAGCATGAGCACTAGAACTGAAAAGTAGCTTTTGGAAAGATCCAAGTCTAGAAACTTTTCTTTAGGGACTGTAAAAGACCTGTAATTCACTGGTTCTTAAATCTTTTACTGACAGAGGTTATCTGTAAGTCTGTTATTTTGTTATAAATATTTCTCCAGTTGTAGATATAAGAAGATAGAGTTTTGTGGTTTTGAAGGATAATTTTAACTAAAAAACTTATGGATTCTTGTTGAGCCTTCATAGATTTTACTGTAGTTTCCTTAATGACCCATAACAGTGGTCAGCTACTGGTGTACTGGAAATTGCCAGAAGGGTTGTTGATCACAGCCCCTTCCCTATGTCTAGCTTATTATTATGACATTGTTTTCTATAACTTTTGGTTATACTTTTCCACTGGATGTTCAAGACCAAGTTAAATTGAAACTTGTATTTATTAAAGTTAACCTTTTGCTATCTACCAAGGTCAGTGAAGTCTCCTCAGTATTTTGGAACCCTTTACAGAGCCTCTCAGTTCTCCTGTTAATGTCAGTCATCAGGAGGAGTCACTGCCTTTTCCTGATCAATTGCCTTCTATGACAGCATGGGAGACATTTTTCCCTCTAGTGACTGTCATCTGTCATATCTTATGTGGTGTTCCCATCCTCTTGGCCAGGAGGTTTGTGGCTCACCAGCATTGTAGGATGTTGCTGAATAGGTTCCTCTATGTTCTGGGTCCTTGTTGACCTTGGAGGCTCAGGGCCAACACACTGGCTGTTCTCTTGGTCCACTTACCTTTCTAGCTCTGGTCTCCAAACCTTAGTTACTGAACACTGAGAAGAGAAGAACAGTGACATTATCACTATAGTGGGAATGGTGAGCTTAATTTTTATGTTCATCTGGATATCAGGCATTTTAAAATGTAAAGTATGGACAGAAGACTGTTATTCCTTACCAACTATTGCTATCCTAGTTGAATTTCTGTAGACTGTTGACAGGCAACAGTTAAAATTTAGAAAGAAAAGTTGATATCAAAACCTTATACAATATTTTAGCACAACAATCATGGTGATATTATTTTTGTAACAGACTTAAATCTCCATTTTGGTATAAAATAGCTTTTTAAATCAGAAATTCTATTAGAAATTAGTACCTAATTTGTTGTCCTTTAATGAAATGTGACTGAAGAGATTTTTGACATTATCTGGACTGTTTAATACCAAAGCATCTCTAAGTGTAGTAAGACATGCATAACAAAGGCATCATAGAATCACAACACCCTTTTTGACAGGTGATCCCATATTGGTTTGAAATATCCCTCTTATTAAAAGTAGCTGAAGCACAAGAGCTAGGCAGATATCTGAATGTAGAAGAAAAAGTTTATCATTATAAACAATCTGGGGTTTACACGTTAGAAGACCTGCACATCTAGAAGGCATGAATACATGTAATACAACATGAGATTCACACTAATGAATTGTGACAGTCATATGAAGACATTTATTGCTTCATTTAGTTTTGTGCCAAAAGCAATTTTTATTATGAAAACCTTAGTGTTTTATTTATAGAAAACTCAAACCTCTTATCAATTAATTATTAGTGTAAACACATTACAGTAATATATTTAACAACATTTTCTGGGATTTCTCCTGTAAGGATATGGGAACCACTGCAGGCCCTCTGATGAACAAAGCCCGGAGTAAGATTTTTCCAGGAAGATATTCCATTATTCATCACAGAGAATCCTATCTAACAATTCTCCCATGCAAAGGGATCTCTATTTAACTATCTTAAACTTTTTGATGGCCAATGAGAACCATATCATGACAATTATTTGACCAATGAAAGAATCTTGAGTCATTGAACACAGTCAATAATATGTATTACATTAATAAAATCAATTTTGACATCATTTTGACCAGCTGGTAACTTGGGTGAAAGGATATCTTTAATTTTGATGACATTTATCTATAAGCCAATTTAAATTATAGATCAATGTTTCAAAAAATGCAAAAAAAAAGTTTGAGCCAAATAAAATAGCTCAAAATTACAATTGGACATAGAGAAAAACAAATACACATAAGGCATAAGACAATTTTTTGAATAATTGCACTCAAATATATTTGGCTAAATTGAATGATAAAAACTTTTTTTATAAGTGTTAAAATTTGTAATGGTCATTAGAACAGTCAGAACTTTTTGTAGGTAAATTAACTAAGGTTCTTTGTAATAAGAACCGAAAGGAATAAAACCTTCTACATCTGTGAAAGCAAAGAAAAATTTTAATGGGGTCTAGGCTGGCAGTTCATCTCATTAGAATGTCCAGCTATACAGGCTACTCATTCCTGTTTTGATGGTCATAGTTTTTGGGTAGTCACAGCAGGTGGCCCAAAGTGCTGTTTTGATAGTCACATAGAACTGTTCCCGCTAGTGGGACAGACTGTTAAAGGTAATTTTAACTATTTCCTGTGAGTGAGCAGGTCAAGTTTGCGTGTGGAAAGAGGTTATCTCTGAGAATAGTGGGAAGCCTACAAGATGTTCTAGAGAGAAATTATAATGATAGAGATAGCCTTTTGGGGACAGAGACTGTGCCTTTTCTTTTAATACTTGTTTGTGCTTCAAACTGCTGTTAAACTCATAAGGTTTCCTAGGAATGTTTGTTTTATCAGTGAAATTATCTGTACTGTAAAAAGCAGTCATAATTATTCTTGAGAAGAGAGGGAAGAGTTAATCTTCACTTCTGCTTAGGGAATAAAAGGTAAATAAACTTGAACTAAAACTTATATATCAATTCTTTGAAAACTTCAGAATTATATCTTGACAAGCTTTTTAAAATATAGCCCGGAGAAAAGTGAAGGTCAGTTTTACTATGCAACAGTCCCACAGAGGGGAAACTCACTATTCTGGAGACTTGATCCTAAAATCTAGCAGTCACAAAGGAGAGAATTATCTTGTACCAACCACTGTTATTAAGTGTGTTAGTTCTTGGGGACAGGGCAGTGGAGAAGGTGTAGAAGAGATATTCCAAGCATGGCACAAGAACTAAATTCTAACCAGTTGGTATAGAAGAACAATTAAGATCAGATATTTTCCCATGGTATACCTCTAAATCCTTAGCAAAACCTATCTCTGCAGACAATAGTTATGATTGACTGCAACTGTAATGCTAAGCAGAAATGAAACCAACAATCAAAGGACTTGAATGACTGCTTTTTAATCTTTCACAAGAGAGTGAGAAAGAAAATGAAAATGTTCCAGTTATATATATTGTTTGGTTGTTACTTTCTAACTTGTGACTCTGCATCAAGGATTCTAACATCCCAGCTTGTAACAAGATCTATTGGTTCCAGGGACAGACAGAGACAGGTAATTGTCCAGAAGAAATCTCGGCCCTAAGCTAAGGAGGTCTTTATGACATTGTGGGTTCTTTATCCAGTTACCCCTACAGTAATGCTTACTAGGTTCTATTTAAACCCACTCTGAAAATATACTTAAGAAACTCACCTATTTAAGTCATTTAAACATTGTCTCTCATTAGAAATCAAGTTTTTATTTAAACATAACATTACATCTCATAGTTTTTAAGTTTGAATAAGTCCTTTAAGGATCTCAATGGACTTATTAGTATCATCTGAAAAATTTCCTAGATCTTTCCTGATCTGTTTTGGGTCACAGAGAAAAGGAAATGGAAGCATGTGTAGTTCTAAAACTCCCTGTTTACTTCCTGTAAGAAATATTGTGCTTGAGAAGTTAGAGTAAAATCAGCTGAAGATGGATAGAACCTCATGGATGTTTTAATTATGGTAGGCCTAGCAGATATACCCTCAGGAACCAGAGGGTAAGTAGGGGAAGCCTCAGATTCAGAGGAGAGTGAGGCTTTGATTAAGGTTTTCTTGGAAACTATCTCCAAGTTCCAAAGGTTGAGAAGTAGAAGCACAGGCTCAGTAATAGTGGATGCCTTAAGGGCCAGAGGTGTCCGATTTCAAACACTGGTAAGGATTTTTCTTCAGAGCAGTGAAAGTCTGAATTTAAGGCAATTTTGACCATTTTTCCACTTTCTTACAGTACAATTCTGGTTGGGAAATTGCATCATGATCAATGTTTCCCTTTGCATTAATAGTAATGTTTAAAGAAGGAAGCATTGCTTAGCTCTAAGCCATGGTTATATAGTTCTTTGAAAGAGGGGTCTAAATGTCTCTTTCTTACTTGTTTTGACACCGTGATTTTTTTGTTTGTAACTACTCCTTATTTAGAGGCCATAGATTAACAGATACCGGCTCAGCAACCTTCTATTGGGTTTCATTTTGTTTGTTATTTCCTGGTTCTGTAACGAATGCTGCAAAACTGAAACCAGTTTTTCCATATTAACTCAGTTATTTTGCTTTTCTTACTTTGTTTTTGCAATGCATTTTATTTATCAACATTTAATTTGTCTTAAGAGTTTTGGCATCTCTGTGGCCTCTTCCTTCACTAGCCTCTGACTCTGTCATCATTATATCTTCTATCCTCTACTCAGACCTTTTTATTATTCTAATAGCATCTACGGTGTCCCTCTTTGAAAGCCACAACACAATTTGAGTTAATATTGCTCCAAGAGCCCCTGGTGTAAGCAGTCTCTTTACTTAAGCATTCTTCTCACTTCACCCTCTCTCATAGATGGGACTCCAGGCACACATCGCCTTGACCATGCTGGCCCATTAAATCAGAAAAGGGAAAGACATTTTGCTGTTAAACATCTTATTTCTGGGCCACTGTGTCCAAATAATTCCCTCTGACACTGGTCCTGTGCTGCCATCACTGCCTCTGTTGCTGCTACCCCTGAAGATGTCCATACACCATCTTGGGTGCACTGTGTCAGTCTCCAAAAATTCTGGATATGTGGGTCAGCATCCTTTCCATGGTGCAGAACGGCCCCTCCCATTGCCACCATGGTGACTCAGGTGAATGGGACAGGAAGGCCTAGAGAATGGCCCTCTCCTCACTGCTGCTGCAACTGAGGTGAATCACATGGGAAGGTGCAGATACCACAGAGAATGCCAGTGACACAGTAGGGTCCTGACTAGGTCGCACAGGATGGACAGGTGGGATTAGCAGCTTGGAAAAGTCCAAAGTAACAATAACAATACACGCCAACAGGTTGTAAGTTAGGTGAGCCAGTATTACACTTAGGGACAAAGACACATGGAACAGAAGCAGGTGTTGGGGGCTGCCCCTGTTCTCTCTTTCTCTTTCTTTTTTCTTATCTTTTTCTGTAATGTTGGCTCTAACTCCCTGTCTATTTCTATCAGCCTGATCTACTGTCAATTCCTATAATTGAATATTGAAATCAACATAGTGACTAGTGGATAAGCAAGTACAAGTACCGTGTCTAACATCACATGGGGTCACATGACGTTTTCCCAGACTGAATCTGTGGTGAATGGTTCCTGAGCTCCCGTATTTATGACACTGTGTTTCAATTCTTTAAGCAGTTTAAAAGCAAGCATTCAACGTTTAGGGATTTGTTGATTTTTATTATTAGGACTCTTTCTAAACACCATTGAGAAAAAACAAGGTCTGAGGAAAATGCCCTTGCATAGCTGACTTTTTAATAGTCTGTTGGTATTTAGACAGACATAGTTCAGAATATTTTGTCCCTAAGTAGTCTGGAGTCACAGCCTGAGGAGTTTCTTTAACCGTCTCACCTGGCTCTGGGTCTCCCCCAGGAGCCACCAGCACAGTAGGTGATTTTTCTTTTTTTTTTTATATTTTTCTCTTTCCTGTTCTAAAAAAAAACTTTCGGGGCACTAGGACTTAACAGACCTAAAAGAGATTTTACTAAGCTCCAAGTTGAGAAGTTCTTAGGAGAAACAATTTCTCTTCTGCTGTGTGCTCTCTTTAATTTTTTCCCTGCCTGGTCCCAATTTTCAATATCCAAAGTTCTTCCCTGTGGGAACCATGGATTGTAATTTTTCCTGAAGTATTTTGGTGATACAGCTAGCTGGCAATGTGTACTTTGCCTTCTTTAAAAGAGTTTTTAAATAAAGATATTTTAAAGAAAGAGATTGTTTTAATCCCAACGAAATTGTTACTCATGTCAAAAGCACTACCCTTAGCTTTGTTATGGACATCTCCAGAATCACCAAAAGGAGATATGAATGCTTTCAGAACACTCCTAGTAAACCCATCAGGCAGGCGAGAACATTGCGGGTTCAGATCACATTTATTGCCAGTTATCCGAGTCCCCTGTAGTGAGCTCCAATCTCCTGCAAGATGCTACACTGCAGGGCTGAAAGGATGAAAGAGCAAGAGACAAATAGCAAACAGACGGGATTTGCAGTGACCAATTTTTCATGGGGAACAAAAGGCCAAAAGGCAGCCAGAACCTCAGTATCTACCGACTGAGGAAAGGGATGAAGGAATTATTGGATAAATTAGATGGTGGTGGTGATCTTAAACTAATGAGAATCTTGCCCTGGACTCCTTAGTCAGTAGTTTTAGTCTTATAGTCTTAGTCTTACTCTTAGTCTTAGTCTTAGTCTTAGTCTTAGTCTTAGTCTTAGTGCTCTTAGTATGATTTTTAGTCTTAGTATGTAGAAGAGGATGGCTTACCTCTAATGAGAACATGGAAAATCTCAAAATGCTCATGCTTATAATCCTAAAGCTCTGTTCCTACCTTAGGAAAGTATGAAAAACTAGCCATTGTGAATTTGTGGTACCAAACACCGCAAAGCAGTTCTGAAAGTTCTCACACATAATGTCACTGAGCTGCATGAAATCTCCTTTTCCTTAGCCATGTAAAATCATCTTGTTTACTTCTGTTCATTCAATTTTCTGTCATGACTTGTCTACATCAAAGGCAATGATGCGCTGCTGGTTCTCACATAGACTATCACCATTCTAGGCATATGACCTTGCATTTTTCTAAGGCTGCTATTCCTCAGTATTTAAAGGAACCCAGATTACTCACTGCCCTGAAGACAGTCACTTCCTGCCATCAGGGTTTCAGTATCTAGCAAAGATATTATGTAAGGATACAGGTATTTCTGGCTTCCCAAATTCAAGCAATAGATACCTGAGCTCCTTTTCATTGTCCCAGGGATTTTTGTGGTCCTTCCCTTTCTATGGTTCTTTTACTTTAAGATAAAGAGAAATAACCCCTTGCAAACATCCAAGACATGCCATTCCAAAACCCATAAGATGGACACTTGTAGATTTGGTTATTTGTTTTTGTAGCTTTTTTTTCTGTAAGAAAACACACAAGGATAATATGACTTGTCATTGACTTTTTATTATAAATGGAAACAAATTACAAAGTAGTTTGGAACTAATTTTTTCCAAATCCCTTGAAATCTCATTCGTATTCTCTGTTCCTGTGATCAGGAAAGTAAATGTTTCACGGCCCCTCATACATGGGGTGATGAACCTCAATGGAAAGGTCATCAGTGAACTAGAGCTGCTTTTCCTCATTCCAAGCAGTATAGTATTAAATGAAATAGGTAACTAAGCTCATATTATTCAGATACTGCCCTCCTTAGCAACATCTAAAAGAGACTATATTGACTCACTAGAAGAAACTCAAGCTTGTATAGGTATTGTTTTTAATCTCAAAAAATTCCATGGTCCATGACTGTCAGATAGAGGAACAAAATAAAAATAACTGGAATACACTGTCATGTTATTCTTAGGTGTTGTGATAAATTACTGTACAATCTCCCTTGATCTTTCCACTATATCTGAGATACTTGTACACAGAGCTGAGGATGAGGCTTAAATATTTGATAAATCTGCCTAAGTTTAAGGAGCCAAGTGACAAAGTGTATTTTTAATTTGTGTCTGATTTATTTAGTAATTTTGGGTTATTTTTTCTTTTCTTCTTTCTTGCAACTCTTTCCATGCTTCCTTCCCCCCTTCAGGCTGATTTATGTTTACCCACATCCTTTTTTTGTGTGTGTGTGAAAGAGCACTATTTCTAAGTTTAGTATTAAATCATCCAAAAAAATAAATGGTAATAAAAATAGTTTTTCTTAAGTGTGTCCTGTATATTGGGTATCATTTTAAATGCTGACAGTAAAATTCTTTTAAGTATACCATAATTACTTTACCAAAGGATAAAAGGAAATGACCCTCTTGAGATGACTGAAAAGATTAAGACAGCATTCTGATGAATAAAGGGATTAGATATCAATATATACTATGACCAGATGTCTCTTTTGCTTGCTTTAATTATTTATGAAGTTGTCTTTAAAGGGAACACATAATAAATCATACCTAATAATTTTTTTAATAAATAAGCTATATAATTCTACTACTAATCTCAGTTCATCAAGAAGAATTGTTTGTGCTTTTATTATTTGATCATTGTTTTCACATCTCTGTTTTGTATTATGAGCAACTACATAGAAGATAACTGATTGAGTATCTTCTGGCACTCAATCTGAGGTTGAGTTGAGCAGGAGAAGGGACAAAGAGAAGAAAAGGCCTTTAATATGGGCATTGGAGAGTTTCATAGATGTGCAGTGGCTCTCATCAAGAACAAAGAAGTTCAGTTACTTTTATCAGTTCTGGCTCGGGGAGGAATTTGGAAGGGGGAAAATAACATATTAACAGCTGATTTGAAGGAGTATCTGCCTGTGTAAGACAGGAGACAGAAAGACTTACTGGGGGCTGGAGGTGGAGGCTTGGGTGGCTGTGGAGTCTTGGGACTGGAGAGGGCTCCATGCACACGCATAAAGGGAGTGGGAGGTTTATCTCTGGAATGAGAGGAGAGCATGGAAGTTACTCTTAGTGAGATAAATTGTATCTCTGGGTCCAGTACCAAGTTGAGAAGATGTCATGTTCTGGATACCTAAATCCCAGGCCAACAGAATCTATCAATAACAATGAGCAATACAGGGCAGGGGTTAGCTTAGTGACCCAAGCACCTGCCTCAAAAGCATGAGGTCATGAGTTTGATCCTCAGTACCAAAAAATAGAAAAAAAGAACAATACACAATATATTAACCATTGTTAATCTCTTATTATTGTGTTTCATCATTTTTATTCATCATTTTTATTCATGTGTATCATCGTTTTTATTCATGTGTATCATCATTTTTATTCTTTTTTCTTTTAAAATTATAAAAACAATTAATAAGCTAATTATGAATGAATTAAAGAAACATTGTGCAAGGCACACTGGAGAAGCGGTTTCTATTTCTGGTGTTACAACCAAAAAACAGACATAGAAATATTAAATTCTGATTATCGATTAGAGTTCCAGCTCTTGGCATATTTAAAATCATTTCCTCAAATGACGTTGGAGATAGAAACATATTGTCATCTTTGGAAAGATGAGGGCCTCGAAACTTCTAGAAGCAGCTCTGATGCCAGCTCATGATCCAAAGGAAGGGAAGACTACTTCACACACTGTATACCCTAACTCAGATTATATTTTGAGTGGTAATGAGACATGCCAGGAAAATTATGATTAGTTGCCGTATCTATTTATATTGTTTTATGCAACTGATTAATATCTACTCAGTCTTCATTGTTACAAGAATGTACATTAATCTTCTTCACAGATGCAGCATGATAAATAATAGTGAATTATTTTTCTGCTGAAATAGATCACCTTAAGAGGATGACATCTTATCTGAAATTAAGACACAGTAAGAGATATTCAGAAGACCCTCACCAAAAGTGCCTTTCATCCCAATAAAAGACAAGAAAATATTAGCAGAAGTTCAGAGACTTTGCTCTCAGCCTCAACTTCTCAGTGTTGGAAACTCAGGTTCTTTGTGAGAGTATTCTTTCTGTTTATTCCGTGAGTAAATGTGAGGCATCAAAGAAAGGCTTTTAATTCATTTTCTGTGTCAATCCTCATAAATTTCTAGAAATATGTATGAATAACATCAATTTAAAGATAATGAAAATTAGACTGTAACCATTCCATAGTCTCACAATAAAGAATGGTAAATTTGGATGTCACACGTGAGCCAACTGGATTGTGTAGCCTGTGATTTTAAGCACACCTGTTACATCATGAGAAGGCCAAGAAGCCACTTATTTGTCATTTCTCAGTGGGTTTTGTCTTCTTTAGTCATAATATACTATGATGGGCTAGTCATACACTTATTTTGTTCAAGAACTCTTATCAGACAGAATTCCACAAAAAGAATAACAGTTAAATAACTCATGCTAGAATTTGCATTCAACCAAAACCAATTATAGATTTTCTAGTATCTAAGAGTTACTGTGCTAAGCTCCCCATGAATTAGCATTACCTTGATAATAAAATAATCCAGGAAAGAAATATAACTCAGTGGTTTCTGGCCTAATTTCACAAGTTAGGCCAATTTTAATGTTTCACCCCACATCTAATTAACAAAGAAGAGGAAGGCCTCTAAATTAGGGGCAGTAAGTAAATAAAATATTTTAAAGTATGTGCCCTGTGGTCCCTATCCTTTCCTTACTTCATTATTTTTTCTCATTCGGAGGCAGAAGGTAATCACACTGAGAATACTGAAAAATAACTGATAGAAATGACTTCTTGACTGGGGATTTAGCTCAGTGGCATAAGTTGCCTGCCTGGCAGGCACGAGGTCATGAGTTCGATGCCCGGTATGAAAAAAAGAATAACTTCTTATTCATCTAGTTTGGAACTGACTTTCCCATCAACAGTACACTTTCAGTTGTCTTTTTTTGTCTTTTTCTCTTATCAAAATTTTGCTACCTGATGTGTGCATCAAAGCTTTTTTGTTTGTCTGTTTTGGGGTGTTTTGTTTTGTTTTGTTTTATATCTGGGATCAAACTCACAATCTCATGCTTGCTGGACATGAGCTTACGCCAAGGAGCCAAATCCCCAGCCTGAAAGCTTTTTGTTATCAAGCAAAGCATGCATTTAGCAGTCTATTACTTGGTTTAACCAATTCCAATCCTCAAGCTCTCTTCTATATAAAAAAATTTTTTTTGGTTCACCTACTGATAATTCTTTATTGACATATTTATTTCTAAAAACCAGCTGAAAAAGAAATTTATTAGTGATCCTGCCATTTTATCTGCCACAGAGAAACACAGTTAATAATGACAAAAAATAATTATAAACCTAGTCTATTTATGTAGATGTGTACAATATAATGTCTGTTATATTGCAAGTCCCAAAACATTATTTTCTGAATTTTGAATATTAATATGGCCTAAAATAGTTTTTACTGCATCAGATTTGTATAAAGATCAAATGAATTGTGATGTTTTAGAAGCACACTCAACCTTAGCTACTGCTTTAATTTGAATCTCACGTTCCCCTTAAAGGTCACATATTAAAGGTTTAGTCCCCAAGATGGCATTGTATGGAGATGGTGGGATCATTAAGAGATGAGCCCTAGTGAAAGGTACTCAGGTCATTGGAAGGGTGACCTTGAGGTGTGATCCTTTTCCTCTCTACTCCTCTCCTCTCCTTTCTTCTCCTCTCCTCTTTTCCTCACTCCTCTCCTTTCTCCCTGTTCCTTATCCTTCCTCCTCTTCTCTTCCTCCTTCCTCTTTGTCTCTGTCCCTGTCTTTGTCTCTGTCTTTTCTGTCTTTTTTCCCAGCAATGAGGGGAGCAGTTTTACTCTACCGTGTGCTCACAGCATGATGGGTCGCCTGACTACTGACCCAAAGTAATATCAGCAATCCATCATGCATTGGAAACTCTGAAACTGAAATCCAAAAGAAACCTTTTTTTTTTCAGCTGTTTATCTTTGGTATTTGTTATAGTAATGGAAAGATGACATATAGAGCTAATATTATTTCTGTTTCTTTGTGTTTGGTTGCTAAGAGGATGCAAAAGATGAATTGTCCCTAAGCAAGTTTAGTTTCATGACTGACAACACTGACATTTTTACCCATTTCCTACCAACAAGTGTCATGAAATTGCAGATAGAATTTTAAGAGAAGCCTCTTGATGTTTTATATTTCAACATGACAGAATAAGAGTAGGTCTTTCCTTTTCTTTTCTGAAATTGGAGTGAAAAATATGTAATACACACATAAACACTTCAGCAGAAATAAGACACTCTATAACCACAGACTCAATATATGAAGAACATTATTAGATCAACTAAAGATTGGACCAGATACACTTGCAACTGGCAGTACATCCAGCAATCTAAAATAATCCAGAGAAGTTCAGCACAGAGTCCTCACCCTTAGGGACAGAACCAACCCTGTCAGGCAAATAGCATCAAGAGGTGTGGGCTGCTGACAGTCTGGAGCCTGTTAGGTACCACGGGTTATTGCTTAACAGGTAAACAAAAGAATTCACAGAATCTTATCACAGATGGGTTCATACAAAGCTGAAGTAAATTAGAGATCAGAATTTGCTGTAAGCTGGTCAGTATCTACAGGCATAAGGAAAGTCTGGGATTGAAGGGAGTCAAACCAAAGATTTCATTCTTTCTGTTGCTCTCCATCTTTGTATCTGTCTCTCCCTGTGTGCTGTTTCTCTCTGCTCTTACATTCTGTTTTCCGGGTTTAATTTTTGTGTGATCAGTATGCTGACCAATTTTGTACATAAATGGCTTTTAAGTCATTTCTCAGAGTAATGTAAATCATTCAAATATCAGACATGATCAGTGTTCAAATAGGAATCATAGATGAGCAGATATACAAGAAAAACAGAGCAAACCAGCCAAATGGAGAAAGAACACAAAAATAAGATGAAAGTCATTAAAAAGGAAATTTTTTAAAAATATACAATGAGGTAAGTCACTTTCTTCCACCATGTCTTTCTGCTGTAATGTTTCTGCCTTGAAGACAGCCAGCCATGGACTGAAATTACTTCTCTTACAATAAACTTCTCTTTTGAATTTCAGTGCCAGGATTTTGTACCAGAAACAGGATACATATGACCTCCAGAAAGATGAAAGAGGAAGAAAAATGGAAAACAACAAATATTGTAATGCGTAATTATTATGGCTCATATCACACATCCCCTAAGTCCTCATGGAGTGATATGAGGGGCTTTTGGAAGGATCATGAGTGTGTGATACTGGATTATGGGCAGTGAAAATTGATCAGTCTGCTGATTGGTTTACCATAGTTGTGCATGGTGCGATTATTGAAGAGGAGAGCTCTACCCTGAGTGTGAGTGGCACTAATCACTAGGCTTGCAGCCTGGATGAAATACAAAGTGAAGGAAGGAAGGCAGGCTCGCCGCTTGCTCCCTCCTGCTTACCATGCTATGAAATGTTTCTCTTCTGCTATGCGACCCTGCCATAGAACCAGCCAACTATGGACCAAGACTACTACAATCTGCCAGCTCATATAAACTTCTCTTCCTTCAGTTTGTAAGTGTTATGTATTTTTGTCCCAGCAACAAAAAACTGAAACAATAAAGGACATGTCAATTCAGAAATGATGAGAGGAAAATTTACTCCAAGGTTGAAAGTGGGACTACAATGTCACGGAATAATCGCTACAAAGTGATAAATTACAAGACATTTCCTAGTAAACTGTGATGATTACAAAAAGGTCAGGAAGAGAGAGAGGAGAGAGAAAGAGAGAGTGACAGAGACAGAGAGACAGTGGGAAACAGAGAGAGACAGGGAGAGAAAGAGAGACAGAGACAGAGAGAAAGAGACAGAAAGAGAGTTTCAAGCAGAGGCAGGAAAATTCATCAATATCAAGAAAGAAGTTGTAAAAATGGGCAGGTATCAGAGAAGTATACAAAAACATTCCCTGTGCTAGAAGATGGGGGGCTAAAAGCCTGAGACAGCATTGCCTTCTCTTCTGCCAGAGAATTTGGCAGTCTCCACAGAGATACGGCATTGCCTTGTGGTCACAGTTATTTGTATGTTTTGTTTCCCTTCCCTGCCTGAGCACCTCATGGGTAGGCCTTCTTCCTGCACATCTTGGCCTCAAGATGGTATATTCATCTTATTTACTACGTGGATGTGGGATTCTGGAGCTCCAAACAAAGTTGTTGGTGATTCAAAATACCCTTAGCCAGAACTTTAGACTCTCAAAGACAATAAAATTTAAAATCAGTATTGAGTTATTGTTTACAATGAAATGTGTTACCATTAATGAGGGTTTGGTTTCATTTTGGCTTTGTTTGTTCACATCCCAAACATTTTACAGTATTATCTAGAATTCCATGATTTGCCTCTGAAATTAACTATTTCATAAAATAAAACTCCTGGGATAAACATTTATTGATGCTTTTTGCAATGGAAAGTATGTCTCTGTGTGAGAGCACAGAGGTATATAGTGAGGCAGTCAAGAAAGGAATTTATTCTAGTACTGCCACACTAAGATGGCAAGGAGTCATGCTGATATTTTTCTAATTAAAGGTACAAATGAGTTTCTGGGCCAGTTTGTTTGTTTCAGGATTCAGGGCAGTGCAGGTGCCCTACCAGTCCTGACAGTCACATAGTCCATATCCTAGGGCTTCTCCAAAAGAACTCCTGAGACTTGAGCTCAAATGATAACGACAATATGAGGAAAAGAGGATGAATTTTGCTCTCCATCTTCTCTTGTCTTTGAAAATTGTCAAGCAAGATATTTCAAGGTCTAGCTTTAAAGAAAGTAATATAATTTAAACTTTATGTATATTTTATTTTCTCACTTCATGTGATTAGGGTTTAGACTTACAGTGTATAATAAAGCAATGCCTATTCAAAACACAGAAGAAAAAAAAATAAAGCAAGAGGGAGCAAGGAAAAGAGAAAAGGATGAAAGGAAGGAAAGAATGAGAGAGAAAAGCCTCAGGATCCGTATGAAACACATTTACTATTTTGACATGATCTTTGACATGATCTAAATAAAAGATGCTGGAAACATCTAATCACATTAGTGCAGCCGCTGGAGGCTGACTTCTCACGAGTCAATTTCATGAAACATAGTCCTTAAAATATCATCTTCATCAATTAATATTTATTGAGCAGTTTCTAAGGTACATGACACATGAGCAGGTATGATTAACTTCCTGTTCTTTCCCTTTCTTTCCATAAAATGAAGCCCATACAACCATCAAAATATCTTCCTGAAGGGGAAAAATGGACTTGTTCTAACAACCTGAACAAACATTATTTCAAGAACTAATTTTCCACTTATCTAGCTCTCATCAGCCTCAGGTTTAACATCCTGTGATGTCTCCAAGAGGTTTAAAATTGCAAGTCACTAAGTATGAAGTAGAAGAGTTACTTTTCACATTGTTTATATAAAATAACTCATTCCAAAGTTAAAAGAGGCAAGATTTCTTGTAGATGTGTAGAGATTGCAGTCCGAGACAGGATATCAAGGCAGAGGGGCACCGCAGAGGAAGAACAGTCCATGGCAAAGCAGGGTAGGCAAGGAGCATGCAATAGCCCCAGCCCTCTTTCTGTCCTTTATCTTTTTCTAGGCTTCCCAGCCTTAAAGCAAGTAGCACTTATACAAAGGGTGAGGCACCCTTAATTCCAGCATTACAATTTTATAACCAGCATCACACACTCTCGATCCAAACACCTCAAAAAAAATCCCATCTATGACCTCATGAGGCTTTGCTGAGACATCTAAGCACAAGGCATGGCATTCCACCCCGTCCTCCCAAGACTCAAGTGCATCCCCTTATACTAAGGCGTTTGGTCCATCTCTATGAGTTGCCAAGGTCCTAAAAGACTTAACATTGCTGAAAAGTTCAATTCCCAATTCTGCTCATTAAGGCAAACTCTTTGCTGCCTTACCCTGTACCAACAAAAACAGAATGAAACACTTCCAACACCCAATGGCATAAGGTAAACATGACCATTTATTACAAATAGGAGGATAGAAAGGAAGAGATCCAAAGCAAGTCCAAAATCAGGCAAGGTGAACATGAAGTTCTGTAGGCCCATACCCAGCGTCTGGTGCAATCTGTGACAAGATATGAACTCCAAAGTGCTTGTGTGGCTCTGTCTCCTCTGCACTGCATATGGCTGTATCTCCTATGGCTTCTCTCTTGGTCCCACTTTGCTCACTTACAATTTACTCAAAGGATCCACATTTCTCCAACCTTCTTGGGCTGCTTCACACTCTCAGCCTCATAAACTGCCCTCTCACCATAAGCTGCATGGGGCTGACCTCTAGGTCTTCAGAAATCTGGGTGGAAGCCTTCCTGACTCCACAACTCTTGAATTTTATATGCACCTAAAACCAGCACTATGTGGATGATGTCAGGGTCTGTTACAAGCTGGACCAAGCTGGAAGCTGGACCAGGCTTCCTTCTCTCTTGATTGTAGGGTATCAGTGCCTAGATAGCTGAACACTTAGAAGCCAATCCAGAGGAATAAATTCTATTGGCCACTGCTACTCTGAGGGTATGGTACTGTGGGACTCTTATCTCAAAATCTTTTACATTTGCAACAGTTAGGCTACAAAAGATGGAGTCTTGCTATTTCTTGTGATATCCTCAAGCCTTCTATTCCATTGTCCTTCACCTTCTTGCCAACCAAATTTTGTTCTGTTCTTTGCAGTCTTCAGCTTTACTGTAGTGTCCTTTATGGAGAACTCCAAATGTTTTAAAACATTCTTATGCCCTTTTTGCTCTTGATTCTTAACACAGATATAAGCCTCTAACAGAAGCCATGACATCACCTCAACATAAGAGTATCTTGAAATTTTTTCAGAAAGATTAATTAGTCTGACACTCTTAATCTCCATTTCAGTCTGGACACAAGTAAAATGGAGATTAAGTGTCTGCCAAAACACAACATACATGATCTGGATTGCAACGACCAATGAAACCTGAGCTGGGTTTTTACTGGAAATATTTCTATCAGCATCCTGGTCTTCTGAGCTCTGGCCAGAATCTCCCATTAACTATAGTTTAAAGATTCCAGGACTGATTTCTCAGTGGGCATCTCCAAACCTTTCCATATTCTTCTTGCAAATCAATTCCTCTTGGTCAGGTATAGTCACAGCAATGGTTCCACTTCAGTCACTAAAATTGGTCCTAGTTATTTTTCTCATCACTGAAACAAAATACTCAACACCCAAGCTTAAAAGAGGAACAGTTTATTGTAGCTCACAGTTTTTAGAGATTTTGGCCCTTGGTTGACTTGTTCTTGGGGAGGGTGGCATAGCAGAGGGCAATCACAGAGGAAAAACAGTTGATATCAAAGGAGGCAAGCAGCAAGTGATGGTAGTAGCCCCCTTTCTGTCTCCTATATTTCATCTTTGCACCTGCACCAATGATTACACCTATACTCACAGTAGGGCCACCTTAACCCCAGGAGCACACCATTAATCTCAACGTCACTAACTCTAGATCCAGCCACCTTTGCAAATCTCCATGTATGACCACATGAAGCTTTAGGAGAACATCTAGATATAAGCCATAAAAGATTCAGGAGTATTTTTTGTGATATTTTGTCTGATGTACTAATTTTTAAATTTTCCTTTACTAGAAATTATTTACATTATGCAAAAGAATTTGGTTTCATAGCTAGAAATCTTTGAAATATAGATGATTTACTCTGTCTCATTTTTGCTTGTCCTTTAGACCTTCTGATACTAGTACCTATGTAAATAAGATACTTGCTCACTCAAAATTGTATTCATGCTGCTCTATAATTTTATATATTTTTTCAACAGTTTCCCTTCTTCTAATGAAGAAAGAGACAACAGAAATATGTCTAACCACAGCATACATCAGATATTATTTTATGAGCATCAAGTCTTTAAATAAACATTTGCATTTATTATTATATATGTATTCAGAAAAAACTCATAAAGCGGTTATTTAGATTGCTTTTATTTTCAGTGAACTTGTAAAGGCTTTAAAAATAAAGGTACCTATTAAGTGGTTAAGTTGAGATTAAAAGCCAGGTCATTAGACCCCAGGGTTTATGTTCTACATTATACCAGTATGTTGTCCTATTTACATTGTAGAAGAAACTGATTTAAAAATATATATCATCTGTGTCTGGACATTGCTTCAAATGACACTTTCTTATTTTGATAACAGGATTATATAAACCCTATAGTTTATAGTGTATATTGTCTAAGTACATTGGTAAATATATTTTTAAAATACTGAAGCTCACCGTAGAACCATTGTTATTTATTTCATGTACTCCATATTCTGTTTTCACTTTTATTCAACATACATATAGTGATACACACTATGTGGAAGTAAGTTATACATCGAACTATGAGATCTAAAAGGTAAACATAATAGATTTCTAAGTCTCCAGAATGAATGGCTTACCACTGGAAACTTCTAGTAAGTAAATCTAACAGGAAACTGAATGTGCTCTCTTCTAATCCATTTATTATATTTATAGACCTATACAATATATCCTAAATAGAATCAAATATCATAACAATAAGACTATCTCCTTTCCTACCCACAGAACAATGCCAATTTCATAAATAGTTCCCAGTATACAGCAGTAAAAAGTTTTGAGAATTCCTTGTACCGTTTTATAACCTAGGACTCTCTAAAATATAGGGCAATAAGATTTTATCACCTTTCTTATTGTAACATCATTCTATTTCTCCTATAATGCTGCTTTTGGTAACAAAATTTGAAGCAGAAAATTTTTAGAGGCAGTTTTCATGGCAATTGTAGATTAACATTTCCATTATTCAATTTGTTAGTGTTTGCTTATTTGTTAGTTTCATTAATTGATAATAGTGCTAATTGTTCAACATTTAGCTATGTGATTATAAACATTAAAGCCTCATTTTTCATAATGAATAAAACTAAAACCAAAAAATGTGTTTGTTAAAATTCAGGGAGATGGAGGGTTGGGTTGGAGATTAGTGGTAGACAGTTATCAAAGAAATTATGTGAATAAGTTGGTGTAAGTTTGAATTTCACTCTGTAATCATACACAATGAAAGCTCACTCTTTTATACTGGTAAGCTTATCTTTCTTTAGACATCTAAGAAAATAAAACAAGTATTTTAAAACACCTTTGTGATTATAAGCACTATGTTATATGGAAATAATAGCTGCTTAAGATTGCATTCACTTATTTATTCACTCAAAAAACAATTATTTTAATATGTCCTGAATACCACATTGCAAACATTATGTGTAATGATAAGCAATGTCCAAAATATACATGTTTCATTTCATTCTGCCAAGTGAGGGACCCAGATAAGTAATCAGGAAAAGCTACATAAAATAATGAGACCCACTGGAAAGGCAGTGGAGAATAACACAGGAGCAGATGCAGGAGAGAAGCACTGCTCATGTGTGCTTGAGTATGTGTAAGGGTGGTGGGCAAGAGGTCAGCTCAGATAAGCTGGGCTGTCAAGGACACATCCATTAAGCCAGGCACATGTTGGTAGTGGGTGAAGGTGAACAATGCTTTGCTCAAAGACTGACTCACTCAAGGCTGAAGGGTGGAGGAAGTACAAGTGGTTAGGACACTGGTAAGAGGAAGTACAAGTGGTTAGGGCACTGGTAAGAGGAAATACAAGTGGTTAGGATACTGGTAAGAGGAAATACAAGTGGTTAGGACACTGGTAAGAGGAAATACAAGTGGTTAGGACACTGGTAAGAGGAAGTACAAGTGGTTAGGACACTGGTAATAATTAAACTGAATGGCACAAGGAGTAGGGAGAGGAGTGGGTAGAAAGTTGCCAAAATGGAAAGGCGTGAGCAGCCATGAAAGGAGGGGTCATGTAACCCTAGAGAAAGAAGGTACATTACGCCTTGGGATCAATGCAGATTCATTAGCTTCCATAGCTATCAGGTGTGACATTTGTGTTTTAGAGAGACTGTTTTAGCTATAATACAGAAAATGAAAGACGAATGGAGGCAGGGGCCAGGGAAGAGCCAGAAAAGTCCCCAACAAGCTTTTAGAGAAATCATACAGTGACAGAGGAGGGTTATTCTCATGAGATGTGTTTTGTGTGCTTGTGTGTGCTCTGTGCATACATATGCCATTAATAATTATAATTATATATATGGATTTTAATTATATGCACATTTCTTGCCTCATATACTTGAAAAACCAAATGCTGTTTTAAACAACTAAAATATTAAACTATGTCATATCAGTCATTGGGTTAACTGAAATAACAAGTAAAATAGTCCATTAGTCTATATTAGTAGTTTACAAACTTTTATTATAGGTAGTTCCACAGAAAAGTTCATGAGTGATCAAGTAGAAATAAGGGGACAATATTAACAAATGCTTGGCTTTCAGCAAAGGGCCACTGCTGAGCACAAGTGCCTACCCCGGGGAGCACACAGTTCTAGCCCGAGTGCTCTACCCAGAAGGAGTCAGCCACAGCGAACACAAGCTTAGTGACAAGCTTAACATACTCACGGATCACTGCATCCAAATCTGTTTCTGGAATGGTTTAGCTAGAAAACTCAGCTTCTCCATATGGAAAAATGATACGTTACTGGATTACTCAGAAGCATTTAATTAAGGAATTGGAGATTAACCTCACAGTTCAGTACTCTGTTGCATGCCTAAAACCCAGAAACTCAAAAACAAAATGGTAATTTAGCTCAGCGGTTCCAGCTTCCAGAACTGATTAGAATCTGTGGTATAAAGCATAAAAACTCTTTAGTCAAGTTAGGTGTTATGGAAAACATATGTCCAGTATTTTACAATATGCAGTCTAATCCTGAATAAAAAGTGATTCATAGTGGTTGCTTGACTAGGAAATGAGATACTTCATCTCTGAATGCAGATAGGTACAAATAGATTTAACAGAAATATAGATTCAAAAATTAATTTATTCGTGATAAGGCATATCAAGAATCACATTTGATAGAATTCTGTATAATATAATAGTCTCTGAGATCTAACATGTAATTATCAATTACAAATTAGTAATAAAATAAAATATTTCATAAAAATACAGTACATAACTTAAAAATATTCAAGTGATAACCTAATTCAAAAGTCTCAGTTACTTTCTCTGCTTAATTTTTTGATCCTAGTTCAATTTTTTTCCGTGCATAAGAAGATAACTGCTTCACTGAGAGGAAACGAAAAGTTGAAAAAAGTTCACTATATTTAGTGAGTTGATTATGCAAAAACACAATAATAATTGAACAAAATTAAAGGGTTCTTGCATTTTTCATAAAAGGAAATTTTCTTTGATTTAGTTTTGTCACAACTATGTCAAAGTAAATTTATGGGACATGTTTGTCAAGAGATGCCCCCATCATTGCCTCAGTGAACTTGTGGGAACCCGCAGAGAGGATGTGACATCCCACTAGGTGACATAGAACAAGAAACAAATGGAGAAATGGCAAGATGGAGAATTAGAGGGGAGAAGTCAAAGAAAGTCACTGAAGAGAAGAGAGAAGGTGGGGAGTACCTTGTACAATAACCACAACACAGTAATCACTTAATAGGAGAAAAAAAGTAAGAAAAACTAATGGTTTGGAAGAGAAAATGTGACCCATGAAATCTGGATGTGGAAAGCACAGTATATACTGACAACTTACTTCCACCCTTCTACCTCTTCTAAGGCAAAGATATGCCTCCAACCATCCCAAATATGTAAATTACGTTCCTCAAAACTGTCTGCGTTGGTGCAGAACTTATCTCTTTTTAAGCTTCTAGGCTTCTCTAGATTTGGTGCAAGTATTTAAGAAAGAATTCACTTCATTTTCAAAATCTGTGTTAACATATTTTTGTGGTGAAAAACGTACATCAGCTTCCTTCTCTAGAAGACTTAGACGTATTGTCAATGTTGGCTTTCTCAAGAGAATCCTCTTTGTCTAAAGGGAACTGCTAAATGCAGCACTCAGATAGTCGTGCAAAGCAGAACTGCCTTGCAAACACAATAAGCAGCATCAAGCATATACAGAAGCAGATGCAAAGACCAAAACCTAGAGTTTCTTCTAGAAGAAAGAAAATTAAAAGCAAAAGGGGAGGAGGGAAAAGTCACCCCTCTAATAAATCAGAAAGGCATAAAATGTATTTTATTTATTTTCCAGACGGAGGTCAGAAGCCTACTATTTTTCAAAGAAACACATATCATTGTTTTATATCAATTAACCTTTTAAAGGAGTCAATAAATATTTTTGAAAAATATTTCTGGGAGCTAATAGAAAGAAATTTTTTTAAAAGAAGTGTTTTATTTGGACAAATGGAGGTCTGGGTTGAGTTTAATGCTCACATTTCCAAGTATAGCATGCAGAAGATGAAACTCTGGAAAGGCAACTCACAGCCTAATTTCTGGTCCTATTTGTATCCTGTAAGACATTGCACAAATGTCCAGATGCACTTCAAAGACCAAGGCCACTGTCCTGAAGCCATAATCAAGTCGTCTTTTTTCTTTCTCCTGAGACAGTACAGATAAAAGTATTTTATGTGGATTATCATGTGCCATAAGCTATATGTCTACTGTTTAGTTTGTCTCAAAAATATGTGTTTATAAAAGTAAGTGGTGAAGCCATTAACATTATATTAATTTTAGTTAATCTAATTATCACAATGCTTGTATAGGTAAGATTTTTACAGCAAGTTTTAACAATGACAAGGCTATCGTTAGTAGAATATGTTTTGAAATTTCCTTTGGATAGTAAAAATATATTGAAGAGTGCAGTACATAGAAAA
Source organism: Dolichotis patagonum (assembly GCA_004027295.1). Taxonomy (NCBI): domain Eukaryota; kingdom Metazoa; phylum Chordata; class Mammalia; order Rodentia; family Caviidae; genus Dolichotis; species Dolichotis patagonum. Next base: position 47,846 of record PVJX010008793.1, read on the forward strand.
AAAATGAGTCCAGAGAAATGTAAAAATGAATTTAATTAAAAAATAGCTCTAGTGGAAAACAAAAATGATACCATCACTGAATGAGCTCTTATTGAATAAAAATTCTAAATTCTATTTAAAATATATATGAACATCTCACAAATGAATACACTTGGTCCAATTGTCAATGGACATGTTTCAAAACAGATTCCTTTCTGAGGAAAGTTTTAAAAAGAACATTATAATTATGATACACATCATTATAAAATAATAATTTAATTTTTATGAGTGTTGAGAACTTTAACCAATTCACAATAGAACAGACCAACTACATCAGTTTTTATAAAGTCATCATTATATATTTGCTTGCTAAACAAGACTGTACTAGAGAGTTAAGAATTAAAAAATTATTATAATTAAACTAAAGAAATTTCTTTAACAAGAAAGACTAAAATAAACACAGTTTTTTACAGCAATATTGTTTCACGCTAAGAAAACATACAGTTATTACTAGAGACAGAAGACATTAGAAAAAATATTTTAGAATTTCACTTAAAATTTTTAAAGGTGGAATCTTCAGTACAAATTCACATGGATGATATTGAAAGCAAGACCATTGGTTTCCCTAAAACTAATTTGATTCTGCTGATTTTGAAGGTACATTATATGATTTTTCAATGCTAGAATATTTTAACAGGAAAATCATGTAAATTTTCCACAATAACTATGTTTATTGTAAGTATATGAAAATAGTCACATATTTCAAACTCATACTTTTTAAAATCCTGTTATTATAGGAAAAACAAAGAGATAAAAAGAGAGGGATAGAGGGAAGAAAGGATGAAAGAGTGTCAATGTTTCCCCTATAATCACTTGATACAATCTTGAAATTGAGGTGTTGAGTGGTTTGTGATATTCTAGTTGCTGATTGAGGTAGGGTTAGAGACTGAGACAGGGGTAGGTGTAGAAACTGATGTAGGGGTAGAGAGTGAGTGTCACAGTGACAAACATATACTCAGAATACTTATATAATAAACTCGGCTGATGAGAGCAATTCAGAAATGGGTTTCTCCAAATATAACAAAGACCATCAGAAAATATGTAGACTCGTTTTCATTATCAGTAATTAAAACCACAATGCATAAATGGATAAATGCATGATTAGATTACTTCTTCATGACCAAAATTCAGATCCATCTCTACAGAATTCACAATAGGCAATAATTCTACTCACATTTCTTGGAACTTCTTAGCTATCAGTCATCAAATGGTGTGGTGTGGATCCATTCTTTTTTTCACTTAGATTTTAAAAGACTAACGTCATGCAAGGCACACAACTACAAGATGTTGGGATTCAAACACGCACAATGGTATGCACCTGGTACTTGCAGAGCTTACAGGCTGTTGGGAACAAGGGGAGAGGTGCTCAGCGGTATATAAATGGTTGGATTGCAACTCATTAAATAGCAGATGTCGTGGGAAGAGTACAGCAAAATGTACAGTTGATGGAAAGTTGATGGTCAAGATAACGAAGCCCTCAGTATAAATGGGTGTTTCAGCTGGGCTTCATTTAAATGACAGGTTTGTAGTGTTACCTGGGTGAAGTGGTTTACATTAGCTGCTAGGAAAGCAGAGAGGCAATAAGGATAGAAATAGACAAAAATCAGAATGGAATGGTCAGAATGGAAATATGCTGAAAGACAGTTAAGAAGCGAAATTAAACTTAATTGTGCATATCCATTAACTCAGTAATTCCCTGTCTCACTAACTAAGCCAAGAGGCACAAGTGAATGAGTATAAAGCATGAAGTGTTTAGATTTTTACGATTCTGGTAAAATGAGAAAAATGCATAGAGGCCAACTAAAGTATGGAATCATTTGTGCAATAATTACATATAAAAACTATGAATGCACACATGATTAGACAGATTATATATGTTTCTGAGAGGAAACAAGTGAAATTAATAATGTTGGTTTCTTCTGAGGATTTTAACAGGATGAAAGTAATAACGCTATTTTTATAAGAATAGATTTGTACATTTTTGTGTAATCAAAAACTAACTAAAGTAAAATGGACATTATAGAGCATATTTGGATAAATAATCAAAAGCAGGTACTCTCAAATATTTTTCAGGCTTATGAATGATTTTTTTCTTGACTCTTAATTCATTATCTATTTAATTTTGGGGTAAATACATTTACTTCCTATTATAACTTTCCTAATAAGCCACAGCTATTTGTACCATCTCTCTTAATTAAAATAAAGGTTTCTTACAAGAATTTACCACAAAGTACAGAATAAATACAAAATATGAACAGAAGGAGAGTAAAGAGTTTTGATTATTATTAATTTTCATCTCCATATTTTGACAGTATACTCTTCAGGGAATATGGTAGATAAATATTTTTATGTGCCATTTTGCAAGGTATCAGAAAGATTCTCATTCATAGTACAAACTATTTTTATGGTGTTCTAGGTGAACAGAAATGCAATGATCATACTGGACTCTGACTAGGATTTGGCTAATATTTCTTTGTCAAAAAGTGCTAGGAATCTGCTTCCAGGGTGCAAGGCCAGGCCTTGTGTTCCACATGTCACTGGAGATCATGGTCTCTCTCAGCCCCTGTGGCCGGAGCAGTGTATTCTGAGGCCGGCTGATGGTTCTGAACGGAATGAAATCTGCTTACTTCATTCTCCACTTGCTCCCATGCTCTTAGTTATCCTTCTCTCTCCTTATAGTAGGAACCGTAAAAATTGCATTTAAAAGAAAGGCAGCCGGATGCTTCCAGGAATAGGGAGACCCATTATTCATGGTGTGTACACAAGAGCACAGGAGGAGAAGTGGAGGGGGCAGGGGGATCCCCTCACAGAGACTGTGGGATCCTTTTCAAATGGTGAATTCTTGCTCTTTCATTATATTTAGCAATATTTAGAGGATTTAAGCAATTATCTTTGAGATGGAGAGAAATTGGCATAGTGTTGAATTTTATTTCAAAAAGTAAATATCTAAAAGTTCTCATATATCTTTCTAAATAGTATAATTTTCCTTTATTAAGCATCCCTCTTTTATTTCAAACTTGGCTCCTTTAACTTCATTTTGTCTTTTGAATTACTAAATTGCATGTGAAAAAAAATTGTCACCTTAGACAGTGGTCTGGCTATAGTACTTTTGTGTATCTTAAATATTGCCCACTAGTCACGAAGAGTCCCAGAAATGTACATTTTTATAGCAAGAAAACTTGGTTTTCTGTTTATCCAAGACATATACATAAAGATATATGCAGTCACATAACTCTGTGTGGTATGCAGTGTACTAACATCGTTGAATTTTTTCCAGGCCCTAGGAAAGCTACCTTATATGGCACTTTAATTTGGCATTGTTTCTCTTTGTGCTACTAAGGGAAAAGTCTGAATACCAGATAGGGAGACAGTCTGATGGATGAAAGGCAAAGGAATATTTAGACCAGAACACTTACTGACCAATATGCTTTTACTATGGATGTTCTTTTCATTTTTCACAAATGCAAGACTCTGCCATGTAAGGAATGATTTTGAAATTATTTCTGCCTTGTTAGGGTTTATTTGTGGATATAAGGGAAGTACACAGAAATACGCCTCCAGTTAAAAGAATGTTTGATTTTATTTGATTGCTTGTGAGTTTGCATTCATGTATGCTCTAGTTAGAGCACAGAGAGCATCACGATGTGTAAATATGTTTCTCTGGCTTTGACGCTGACAGCATGTGTCTGGTTGGTGAGGGCAGGAAGTGGACAATACTCCAGTGGCTCTATAATCAAAAAGGGGTCTACATGAGAGTGACAGAAGTTTGTAATAATAGAGCCCGAAACAGGAGAAAGGGTCATAAAGAAAAGGAAAGAGAAACCAATCTACAGATGAAGGAAGAGATAAAGACTGTGACATCTCTGGGAAAATGATGACCTGGAGAAATTCTTCCTTTTCTAGAGCTTTACTTATATGTTGATATATAGATAATCATAAGTTCAAAGTACTTAAATGAGGAGGGAAATTAAGGTTCATATGTCCAAAGGTGTGCCAAATATCTGCCTTCCATATCTGTACACGCATCAAACAGGACACCAGCTTAACTGAAGCAGGAGAAATTTATCAGGACTTTTTGTCCCGGGTAAGTGGAGATGTGGAAACTATGTTGTAGCAAACATGAATATGAAAAATATAATGTTTTCCCTCTTACTAACCTCATGGTGAGAAGGACATTGAATAATTGTTCGGTAGCTGTAATGTTACACTGATTTTCATATCAACACTTAAAATCAGGGGCCATTACCTCAGGGTCAACTAATGGGTTATCAGAGACTCTGAGTGTCACTTGGCTATTCTTGCCACTTCGTACATATCGAATGAAGCCAGTCCAGTTTATAGTTAAATAGTTCAATCTGTTAATTTGAATGGCAAAATATTCATACGTCGTTGTTTCATACATGCTGCAAAAAATCTGTTTTCTATCTTGTCTCAAATGTGACATGATCATCCTTTCAGTTATGAATGTCTCTAACTAAGCAGCAATACCGAGTAACAATAAATTCCTATCTTCAATGGGAAACAAATCAGTTATTATCTTATTTTGTATCCTGTAATGTTAACTCATACTAATCTGATTAGAATAAATAACTTTCTTCTATGGGTCATGTACACAGGTATGTCAAAATGGATGTGAGTACTAACTTTATAACAACTAAAAACTTTGCTTATTTTATTAATTTTTATAAATAACAAAGAGAAACTGGCTTTGGTTTCAGGGATAGAAACTTCCATTGACAGGGCTCAGTTATTTATATTTCATTGTGAAATCTGATAATGTGTTGAATTTAATATTATACTGCTTTTACATAAACCTTGAGAGTTTTTAACATAGTTATTTACGATTTTTTTCTGCATTACAAAATAGTGAAAACATTGGCATTCAAATCTAGATTAGCCATGATCATATTCTCATCTACTGTGTGTTTCACCTTACCTGTGAAAAATAACCTCATATTCTTAGTGAAAAACGTACATTGATACATGTGTCAAGAAGATTAAGGAACAATCATATCTTTTCCTTTCATTTTCTATGATTTTTATTTCTTGTTCAAAAATTCCTTGCCCATTCCAGTGTCTTGAATCGTATCTCCTATGTATCCATCTAGCAATTTAATTGTTCCAGATGTTTTGGTGAAGTTTTCAGTCTTTAGTTCACTTTGAGTTTTGAGAGCAGTGAAATACCAATAAGGGAAGGAAAGGATTAGGAGAGGTTGAAAAATATATACTAAGTTAAATGAGATGGAAGCAAGAATTTCTAATGTATTCCTGTACAATAATATGAGAATAGATAACAATTTATATGCTATATATTTTTAAAAAGCAGAAGGAAATATTTTGAGTTATTTCATCAGCATAGACAAGTATTTGAGGAATGTAAGTAAATATAATTAGAAGCCTAAATAATAAAAAAGAATGGAAAAGGAAATCAAGTATCCACTTGAAGTGGAAATTATGCACTATTCCTAGTTCCGTGATCATCAGTTTTAACTACCTGCTGCTAGGATGGTGCTTTATATTCATGCACTAAGGCTTTGGCAAATATCTATTGATATCATCAAAACCATCAGAATATTGGCTTAACTTCATGGGATATTTTTGCTACTGGACTCAACTATTGACTCATTGAACATCCAGTATATTGAGGTAATATAACAAATGTGTAACCAAAGATCTTCTGGTCATGGTAAATAAAATGTATCAGGATTTTGTTCCACTGTAAGAAACTCTAAACAGGACAACATACTCAAAGTGATGTTTGTTGAACACTGGAAAACAAGCTGTGCATAAATTAGTAAATGTGGGTCCTAACAGAAGAGAAAAAAATGAGGAGATCCCAATTTCTGCCATGAGGAATATTTTCTATAAAAATATGATGACGTGCAGTCTAAGAAAGATGTTCAGAGTCAATCTTGCTGAACTGAAAGCTGAAGTCTCTAAGATCAAGCCTACGCAAGTGATTAGAACTTGCAGTTAAGTATATTAGAAAGGAGATTTCAATGCAAACAAAATCTCTTTGTCTCCAGATAATTTTAGTCACTTCAGCTGAGCACTAAATAGGTCATAAAGTGTGAGGTGATGTAAGAATCCCAAATGACAGAAGGATGAGAACATGCTGAATATTGTTGAATTATCAATTGAGATTTCAAAAGGTCATACCTTAAAAGGAGAGCTACTCAAGTCATGTATTAAGGTCTAACATATATAACTCTAACAAATCTTAAAGTCAAACCTGAGAACATCACATTTACTCTCTAGTAAATAAATTGAATCTTAGAATAAAATTCTTTAAAGGAAAGCAACAGTGCTCAGATTTCCAACACCATATCATTGAAAATCACCTTAAAATCATTAAAAACTAATAGACTTACAAGGAACAAAATTGTTGCCTTAAATTTAAAAGCAAACAGAAAGAATTGTAACAGGAACACACAGAAAATGAGCTGTGATACAAAAGATATAAATTACCAATGTTTATTAGGTTTTAGAAAAGATAAACATATTAGTTGAAAAGAGAATTTCAACAGTACAATGTCAATAATAGATAGTTCAGGAGATGATACATATGTTGAAAATTTCAGACAAGGGTTTCACACGTATCCACTATTTTAATGGAATGGTGAGAAATATGGTTAGTATACATTTACAGTGTCAGCAGAGAGTTGGAAATTAACAAGAAGAGTTATAAGTGGAAATGGAATTAAGAAAAAATGTTAGAAGAAAAATACTTATGAACAAACTGGATACAAGACAAGAAGAATAATCTGCAAACTCTAAGATAAGTCATTGGAATTTGCATAAAAATAAGCACACAAAAAAAGATTAAAATGCAATTGAAGAAACAAAAAAGCTCATCAACAATGGTGAAGCAATGAAACATTTCTCATACTTGTGTAGACTGGAAAGGAAAATACTTTTTAAATCATGCTCAAAAATATTCCAAATATGATGAGAATTGTAAAAGCAAAACTATATAAGTAACAATCATTTACTTTAAATGATTAAAAGAAATTTGGAAAAATATGAATAGATAAATACTAGACTATTAAACTAAAAAAATGCAATCAAGGAGACAATGGGGCAACATCTTAAATTATGGTAAAAAAAATTACATAAATAAATATATTATTAACTTATAACTCCATCTCCAGATTTTAAAACAAATTCAGAAAAAAAGGCAAGTAACATTGTTTTAAGCGTGCAATCCTAAAAGAATTACCTACCAAAAGAATGTCGCAAGAAATGTGTTTGTTTGTTTGTCAATTTGTTCATTTTTTGCCCAAGGCCAAATGCGTGGTAGGTAATTGTTCCTCCTCACAGTTGCTTTCTCAGCACTAAAGGAAGTTTTTAAAGCAGAAGGAAAAGCTATGAGGCTGAAATTAGAGTCATACATAATGAAACAATACAAAAGGAAAAAAAAAGAGATGTGTACCCAGGAAATCATTGCCTTTGAGTAAATATAATATAATTTTTGTTCTTATTTTAATTATTCTATTCAAAAATAACAATGTACTGTTCAGTTTTTGATCTATGTATTGTAAAATAATTGACAAAAATAATAAAACTGACGCAATGGATAAAAAAGAAATACAGTTTCCACAACAAACATTAAGATATATTGTTGAATATGGGGTACAGTAAATTAAAGATATTATAAATCTTACAGCATGCACTAAAGGAATAAAACAACAATTCTGAAAAAATATAAACATAAGAGCTAATCAAGAATAATACTGAATTAACTTAATTAAAACTAGATGCAGAGAAAATTTGAAAAGGAATACAAAATATGAAAGAAAATAAGTGTTTTCTCGTCCTCCCTTTCCCTTCCCTAGTTCTCTTTTTCTTTTGAACAATTTCTTCCTATTTCAATATATATGCTACACTTTGGTTTTTTTTATGCTTTCAGTTACTCACATTAGAGATAATGGAATATTTACACATGTGTGTCCAATTTATTTCACTTAGTATTGTGGTCTCCAGGTCCATCATTTAACTATAAATGTCTCAAGTTCACCCTTATTCATAGTTAAGCAGTACTCCACTAAAAAAATATTTTTTATCCGTTCATCAGTTAATTGACATTTGAGTTGCTTCCAAGATTTAGCTATTACAAACTGTGCTGCTATAAACATGCATGTACATATATCACATGGTATAATGCTTTTAATTCTTTTGAGAAGATACCAAGAAGGGGGATATTTATGTCAAATGGAACCTTTAGCTCTATATTTTTGAGGATTCTTCACACTAATTTCCATAGTGTTTATACTGCTCTACACACCCACTAACAGTGAAAAAGTGTTCCTTTCTCCCCACAACCAAGCCAACATTCATTATTGGTTGATTTCTTGATAACCAGCCTGTTATGATTTGGTCTAGATGTCCTCCCCCCACCAAAAGAAGTCATACAGTTTTAGATGGAGAGTGTGTGATTGATTCATACTCAGTGACAGGACTAAGGGTGCTGGGACTAAGGGTGGGTGATTGCTGGATCAATCCACTGATGCATTGACATTGCTTCATCCTGGTAGACTGGATGCAGATAAAAAGGGCTGATAATGGCTTGTCTCTACTTTCTCTCTACTGTAATTTTTGCTGCCTTCCACCACCACCATTAACTCTTGCCCCTCTTTTATGGGGCACTCTGGCTTGGAGCAAGCCAATTATGGAATGAAACCTCCACAAACTGGGAGTGAAATTAACTTTTCCTCCTTTAACTTTGGGCATCAGGTATGGTTACTGGAAACAAGAGAAAAGTAACTAAAATATAGCCATTCTTTCTGGAATGGAATGAAACCTCAGGATTGTTTGAATTTTTATTATGAATAAATACAACCAAAAATTAAAGAAAGAAAACATATAGTTATTCCATGCAAATTTTCAGAACATAGACTAGTAAGGAACATTGTATATCTTTTAATGAGACCACTATTATTAAGTTAAAAATATAAAGAAATGTGCCAGGGATTTAGTTCAGTTACATAAACACCAGCATGGCAAGCGTGAGGTTGTAAGTTAGACCCCCAGTTAAATAAAATAATATATATACATACATGTATGTATATATATGGCAAGAAACTTATTTAATTATAGTAGTTAATATATGTGCACATCATTGTCTGTAATTATAAAACATCACATTGAAGATAGTGTATAAGTTTTTTATATTTTTCACTACTTTATTTTCTTAAAGAGTATAAAATTAACCGTATGAACAGGTGCAGTTATAGTTTAAAAGAAGTAATTACTACATGAGTACAGCTTGCAATTTTATTAACTAACAACAGCAGTAAGAAAATGAATATGGAATTTGACATAAAAGATATTTGCAATCATGAGTAAATGGACATAATACTGACTCTTTTTTCTATTATATAACACAGCCTAAACAAACATCTTAATATAAATATTATAGTGGAATATATTTCAATACTTTTATACATTTAATTAAAATTAAGATTGATTTTAATAAAATGCAAAAGCTCTCTTTATCTATAAGTGATTGAATAATTATCTACACTCTCCGGAGATTTTACTGAAAATTGTGCTCAATCTAGGAGGTAATACTGATGGGTAAAAATTCAATTTGATTATGGTCTTGGGTGATTTCCACAAAATTTATTCATCTCTACTCTTTCATGTTTCAAAGTAGTTTCATTAAGCATTTTAGTGCTTCAACTTTGAGTGCTTTATTACCATAACATTTTCTTCATGAAAAGGGAATACAGCCTACCTCATTTAAAAAACAATTTATGACTTTAAATTATCTTTTCTTTCTCCAAATAGCTCAGGTGCTCTACTATTTTGCTAAACATAGTGACTCAATGACACTGGAAGATACGAATAGGAAAGTTGTAAGATTGCAGAAACAGGTCATAGGAGGCCAAAAAACACCGCAATAATTTTTTATTCGCCTAACAATCCACATATTTTTACAATGCTTTTCCTCTAACTCATCTTATTTTCTTGAAAGACCATTTAATTTTCCTTTCTGAACCATTATACATCTTTTAAGTCTCTTATATCATTTTTTTTAAATGTGAAGATTCTCCAAGCCTTAATCTTGGAAGAAAATACTCTCCTCATCCTGCTCTTGCAGGTAAAGTTGGAAGCATGCTACTCCTTCAGTTATTTGATTTATTCTTTTCTTTATATGTTTAATTTTTTACAGAACTTTGAGTTCTCACAAGGTAAGATTTATACCTTATAATCCACTCTGCACAGTATCTGCAAGATCTTAGGTATTAAATCAATGATTGAAATAAGAATAAGCAGATTTAAAATGAACAAATAATATAATAAGCATGAATTTAATTTTCCAGTAAAAATTTCAAGGAACTCTAATGTTGAGCCTACGGCATAGTTACTATTGGGAGGAAGTATTTTCCCTTAATTTTCCATACACAATTTTATTTTATGGTTATCCTACATTCTGTCTATTTATTTATCAGTGGACAGATATTTATAAAAGTCATCTTTTACATAGTAGGAATGCTATTAATATAAATGTCTGTGTACAAACTTTCATGAAAATATATCTTTTCATCTCTCTTGAATGCATGCTTGTGAATGGAAACACCAAGTGATATGGTTAATCCATTTTTAACCTTTGCAGGAAATGGTAAACACTTTTCCAAAGTGTTGGTATCATTTTATGATCTCACCTGTAAATACACAAGCATTCCAATCTACTAACACCCTCATCAGCACTTTGTACTGTGTGTCATTTTTTGGTCTTCCCACCGCATGTGCAGTGGATTGATTTCATCAAAATTAATTATGGTTTTGATTTTCATTTTCCTAAAGACCCATGATGTTCAGAATTATCTCATGTGCTTAGTGGAGATTTGTTTTTCTTCTCTAAAATTTTTTGCCTTGTTTAACTTTTCTTGTTGTTGAGTCAAAATACCTGATACCCAAAGTTAGGGAAGTAAAGGATTATTTAGCTCACAGTGTGTAGAGGTTTCAGTCTAGAATCTTCTCTATTCTATTATTTCTTCTCAGCAATTAAGATATCCTCTTCTCTATCTTTGCAGTCCACAGCACTACTAGAGCTTATTTTCTGGCCAAATTCATCGTGGTTTAAATCGTTATGTTGGGCTCTTTGCTTTTGATTCTTAACAAATATCTGGCTAAAAGCCCACAGTAATAGCCATGACATGGCCTCAACATTGGAGTCCCTTGAAATTTCTATTGCCATATTAATTCCACCAGCTTTAATCTGTCTCAGGCAAAGTCTCTTGACTAATGGAGACAAACTTTCTGCCAAGGTATAGCACATGTGGTCTGGAGTCCAATAATCAGTTCAATCCTTGTTCCTCACAGAAATCTCATGAACCTGGGCTTACTGGCAGCATTTCTATCAGCATTCTGGTCTTTCTGAACCCTGGACAGAATCTCTCATCAAGTATTACCTAAGACATTCCAGCTCTACTTTTTAATCCAGCATCTCTGAACCCTTTGAAGTTCTTCTGTTTCCCACAAGCCGGTTCCAAAGGATCTTGAGCCACACAACCTATTAATGTCAGCAACTACCTCATTTCTGTAACCAAATTATTTATTAGTTACTTTTCTCTCCTTGCTGAGACAAAATACCTAGCACCTATACTTATAGATAGATAGATAGATAGATAGATAGATAGATAGATAGATATAGATATATGTTTAAATTTTTATTTTAAAGAGAATAAAACAAAAGAGGGCAGTACAGAGCAGATCAGAACAGGACAACATAGGCAACACAGTGCTTTACATTAAGACAACCGGACATCAACAGTAGTTATCACAATATCTCTTACTCTGCTATAGTTGAGCATAGTTTCAAATACAATAATATCAAATATAACAAAACAGTCTAAAGCCATTCAAAAAGTGAAAGAATTACAGAGCTTTCTGAACCAAATAACAGAAAATGATCAATGGATACTATAATATCTCATTTTTGATAGAACAATTTTGTTTAAATTATCACACATATTCAAATCCCAATAAGACACAATGTGATAGATAGAACCAATGGTAGTAGAAGAATAGAAGCATGGTAGGACTTCTAAGAAGGACGATATTAAATCAGCAATAGCTGTCATAATGTTTTGTTTTCTTCAAAACAGCTGTTCATACCATCACGCACGATATAGTCAAACAAAACAATAAAACCTATACTTATACTTAAGGGAGGAAAGGTTTGTCTAGCTCACAGTTTTGAGAAGTTCCAGTTCATAATTGACTGGCTCCATACCAGGGTGGCATCACAAAGGCAAAGCAGTTCATGGCAGGCAAAATTAGCAAAGAAACAAAGCAGGGATGTTAAAGACTTTTTCTGGTACTTTTTTATTGTATCTAGGTTGATGGGATCAGGGGATAACAAAGCAACCAGTGGTGCTTTAATAACCACACAGCTTTAATGCCAGCATCATACACTCTATACGCAACATCTCAAAAAAGCCCCACTTCATGAGGCTTTGGGGGAACATCTAGACAAAAGTCATAACAAATGTCCATCCCAAGTTGTTAATACTGCTAAATTACTGAACTCGTTTTATTAATTCTAGCAATAAATTGTGGATTCCACTATATTTTCTCCTTAAAAGGTCATGTCATCTCTAGATACAATTATACCTCTTCCCTTGCTATACAAATTCAGCATCTTTTATTTTTGTTCCTTTTCATAATTTTCCTTGCAATTACTTCCAGTGAGATGTTGAATGGAAGTGATCAGAGTGTGTGTCTTTGTCCCATTACTTATCTTATGGCTACAGCATGGAGTAATTTATCATTGCTCATGAAATTAATTATGGATTTTTCATAAATGCCCTTTATCAGGTTGTGAGAAATCTTTCATGTTCTTAATGTCTGAGTGTTTTTTAAATTTTTATCAGAAAGTGATAGCTTTTCCCAGAGTTTGTTTTTTTTAGTGCATCACGTGTGTTGTTCTTCCATTTTTCAATGCAGTGTTTCAGATAAAATGATTTTTAAATATTAAAACAATCTTGCACTTTTAGGATAAATACAACTTAGTCACTGTGTATAAACCTTTTATCATGTTAGTTCGTTAGGCTTGCTAGCTGCAATTTTTTTCATCAAGAACACTTGTCTGTAGATTTTGTGATTGGTTTTGTGTGATTTTGGGATCTGCCTTCATAGAATGAGATGGAAAATGATACATTTCTACAAAGTTAAAATGTCTCAGAGCTTAATCTTTCTACTCTCGTAAGAAACTCTCTAGCCAGGCATAGTGTCACATCCCTGTAATTCTAGCATTCTGGATGAATGATAACAGTAGGAATTGAAAGTCAATCCTAAACTGGTCAATTTATTGAGTTGGTGAGATGGTGGCTCAAACTTTGTACAAATTTCTGAAGTGGAACTCACTATGAAGGTCCTAGGTTCAATCTCCAGTACCACAAAAAGGAAAAAGAAAACACAGAAAACTCTCATGAACTGTTGAAATCTCTGATACAATTTTCAGATTTCCAAAAAGTTGATTTTGGCCATTTTCCCACATTCTTTGTGGAAAAAGAAATGTTGAAAAACCAGTCATATTTCTTAGGCAAATCATTAGTACATCTTTCTTTCATCCAGTATTATATAACAGTAAGAATCACAGACCCACCACATATGTTTGATAATGAATGAAAAACAGTATATGTTTATTTCATATATTGTTCCCTATCACAAGAAGCATAAGCAATATATGAAAATATTTACTATTGGCATAACACAGTGAAGAAGTAACATAGTAAATATTGTAGGAAATAAATGAAATAGGTGTTGTTTGATGGAATATTGTAAGAAACTTGATTTTAAAAGGAGTTAACAACTTTTACAAAAAATCACATTTATTGGTTGAATCAAGATTAGAATTCCATTTCAAATATTCCTAGTTTCTCCATTTAATGATGAGGGTTCATTTTTACTAAAAAAGTGATAAGGAATTCCAAGTATTTATATATCTAATTATATAGCAAGTTACTTAAAATGAATTCATTTCATGTACTATAATTTTTAAAAAATTCAACCAAGAGCAAATTGGTGATTTTTAAAATTTACTTTCATGTAAAATGATTGCACTATTATTAATTTAACAGATCATGAATATGCTTAATTAATTATACTTGCAATCTAGACAGTTTACTCCACTTAAAGTTTTCTCTACTGTTTACTGAAAGCAAATTGTTAAAGAAGTGGTAAAAAATGTTACTGAATTTTTATCTTGCAATGTCCAAATAAAACACTTTGATCCTTAAATATACATGCCATACTATAATCTGAGTTTTGAAAAAGTGAGTAATTTATATGTCGAGTCAGAATTTTCTCAGTGAAAAGATGGAGAGGAGGGAAAAGGGATGAGAACAGGAATGAAGCAGTGTTATGCACATGTAGCACCTCCTTGCAAGAAATGCAAACATTATGCCCTTCAGATATACTAATAACAGTAAAAATTTTAAAAAGAAAGTTCCCTTTAATGGTCATGAGTGGGCATCAGATTTTGTTGATTTATTTTGAATATTTGAACAAAAGTTGGTTTTGACTCACCATTGATATCAGTTCAGTAAATAGACATCCAATTTTAAAAATTAGAATTATGTATTTTTCTAGTTACTGACAGTCCTAGATGTTCGCATCGCTATCAAAATCAGTTCTCCAAAGCTTGCACTTACCACTGCATTATAGGAGTTCGGGTGTTATTAGTAACAAGGAACTAGAGTAAGTTGTGTGTAGGAGAATCAACTCAACATAAGCTACATGCAAAAAAGTGAAGTTTTTTTTTGGTATTGAGTCTTTCTGAATTAAATAAATACTTCAATACATTTTAAAAGATACTATTGTAAGAGAACAAAATGTAACAGCCTTCAGAAGGACAATATAGTGAGAAAAAAGGAATCCAAAATAGAACGCAACTTCTAAATAGATTCCCAGGGATGGATAATGACCTATTTGTCAGAATAAAGTTACCCAGATAGGTATGAAGTGGCACAATAAACTCTGTAGGTTTTGAAGTTACCTAAGACTATAGGTTCTGAAATGAGAATGCTTGTTCAGAGATACATTTCAAATGTTTCATTTTTAATTAGTGTATATTAATTATAAAAATGAGCCTTCACCCGCAGGAAATCTCCCAGAGACCAGCATCTCAGCCTGACTCTTTGGGACCGGGAACCTCCCAGACCAGCAGAGAGGCCTGGGCTGTTTGGATTGGGAACTTTGCGGAGACTGGCATCTTGGCCAGGTCTGTTTGGGACCAGGAACTTTGAAGAAACCAGCAGTTTGGCCTGACTCTTTGGGACCTGTAGGCCCACCCTTCACTCACAGGGAACCTCCTGGAGACCTGCCTGGGACAAAGAACGGTGGCCTGGCCTGCCTGAGATTCCACAGGCTCCAGGTTGACCATGCAGAGCATCCGCCTTACAGCTTACGGAGCCAGGAACCCACAGAGGGGAGTTAGGACCCTGTGAGGAAGCCAAGAGACTGTGGGGGAGCCATTGCCCCTCCAGGAACTGAGGCTGCAAGAGGTAATTCGCCACACATGCAGAGAAAGCATTGGAATACTGCTCAAAGCAAGGAAATATAGAAAAATGACAAAAGGAAAGACCAAAAGGCAAGCTCAAAGCTCTAGCCCTCCACAAGAAAGCTTAGAAGCCATGTACATAGAAGAAAAAGAAGCCATGAAATGTCTGAAATGATATCAAATGAAATAAATATGCAAATAGGGACAGCTATGGAGAAATTCAAATCAGAAATACTTGCCCAGGTAAAAGAAGAATTGATAAAAATAGTGAAAGAAATAGTGAATGCATCTAGTGAAAACACAGCTAAAAAATTAGTGGAACAAAGCAAACAGATAGAATCCCTGAGTGAACAATATAAGAAACAAACAGAATGCATAAAGCAGATTCAAAGAGATATACAGGAAATCAAAAATTC